>VDFB02291523.1:0-23432 GCA_007258455.2 Sequoia sempervirens
TATATATATATATATATATATATATATATATATATATATATATAATCATAGTCTAATTAAATAGAAATTTGTTGTGTAAAATGTGTATTTAGATATTTAAAATATATGGTTATATAGTGTTTTAATGATTTAAATGATTTTATTATTAATGTATAAATAAAATGTAGTGTTGATTTAAAATGTTCTTCTTAAAATTATTACATTGAATGTGTTAGTGAATTTGAAGAATGATTTTCTAATGCTTCCATGATGTGGTGTTTTCCTCTTGTTTTAATTTTGAAATGAGGATATTTTATGCATTGAATTACATGTAGTCATGTTGGAAATTATGTTGGAACTTGTAATGTTTGGAGTTACCTTCAAATGGGAGTTTATGGGTAGTTGGCTTATTAGGCTTCCAGAGGCTAAGGGGAAACTTGCTTCATGTGGATTTTTCATGATTTGGCTCTTTGAGACTTTTTATCTTGATTCTTGTTTTGAGCTCATGTGGGTTGTAACCTTGCACCATTTTTTCGCTTTATGATGTGGTATTTAAGTGAGAAGGTTCATGCCTTGTGTATGTATATGGATTTTTTATTTTGGTACTTTATGCGAGTGGGTACACCCTAGATGTTATGTGGATTGTCTTGGTGTTAGTAGGGTGAGTGGCTCCCCAATGGGGGCTGACGCACAAAGGTGCATTAGGATAACCCATTCGAGAGTTCCTTAACTTAGAGATGACCTAAAAAATAAGTTAGGGGGTGGGGTAGAGTTCACATTAAACAAGATAAGTAGATGCCCCGCCCATTCCTGTAGTGCTTTTGTAGGCTAAGGGTGGGCTGAGAAGGCCTAGTTGACAAGATCACTACCTTATCCCCACGAAAGGTAAGTGATTCCGCATGTGTCACCCTATGGGGCCGATGCCTAGTGAGAGGTAGTCAGGGTAACCATAGATGGGAGCAGGAGTCTAGACTGTTATGGTAACTCTAGGATGGGGGTTGATGTCTAGATTGTTAGGGTAATCCATGTCAGGACCATACTATGACATTCCTCCCTATAGCAACCTTGTATGCTTTTTTTTTTCCCTTGTTGTTCGTGTACCTATAGAAGTGGTTGTTCTTTATGTCTGTTGTTCCATTTGTTGTGGAGTTTTGTTAGCCTTTTTTGTTTGACCATTTTTTATGTTGTGAATCCTTTTTGTCATCTCCTAGCATGGGGGGTGGGTCTTAGGGTCCACATGATCAGGGGGAATGTGCTATGCAATCCATTGGATTCCCAGTCAAAGTTCATGATGCATGGAGTTGTACCATTTGCAGTGGTTTTAGAGCTTCACCAGATTTGGAGATAACATTGATGCTATGTATTATATTCATTTTAGTTGTATTACATTATGTAATTGGTGTATCCTTCCCATTTATGCTGGGAAGCACAGATGTACTGTTGTAATCTTTGGAATGATGCATATTTATATAATGAATGTAATGGATATAATCTTTGGTATTATCTTATGATCACGGATGGATGTTTATGTAATGTTATGGATATATTTACATTGTTTATTTATTCTATATAATGGTTTTAAAATGAATACTTGTGAGTAGGTTATCGTTGTTATAGGAATTGAGTCATGTTAGGAATTTCATAAGTAATGTAGTCATGTTACCCCATAGGACAAGATAGATGATGTGTATGTATAGTTTCATTATTAGTGTTGTATGTTAATGTACATTGCATATTAGTTTTTACTTCCAAAAGAAAATGTGCTATAATTGTTAGCTTTTGTGTGTCCTTTGGGGTTTGTGTGGCGGGGCATTACAATTTGATTTGGTTAAGAATTTATGAGGAGTTGTGGTCTAGTATAATTATGTTGTTCTATTTCCCACTTCTTAACTAATACGAGGTAAATTGGGTTGGGTGTTCATAACCAAACAGTGAATAGTTTTCAATTTTTAAAAGAATTACTAATGATATATGAACCACTAAAAAATGTTGTTAGTTGATGTGTATGTGTTTAGGTGATTGATCAGTAATTGAGGATACACATTAGGGTCATAATTAAAATTAATAGCAACAAAAATTATTAGTATAGTTGGGGGTGATCCAACAATATTGGCTTACAATTTTTGGCCAAACTGGACACTTAACTAATTTTTTCTAACTAAATTTTCACTTTCGAGCACCTATAGTAGCTAAACCGTGAGGAATTTGAAGATGATGCAAACTAGTGATTTGTGACATTTTGTCTATAGATTATAAATATATTGTTTTCAAAAATTTTGGAATCATAATTTCACTTCTTTTTCTATCTCCTTCGAAAACTAGTTTTTTACAGTAAACACCATTTTTAAGGAGTGACACTCACCGTATACAACATTAATTTTTTTCCATGAAGCATAAAATTCTATTTTTTCAAATTTATATTTGTAACTATGATATTTAGTGCTTCCAATTGGTTTCATAGTGTTTTATTGAATATTTTTTCCTTAATCAAGTTTCAAAGTCAAACCAATTACAATTCAAACATAGGTGGAACATTTACAACTTAACATTTTTTGTACTTACCAAAATTCAATTTTTTTGTGTTGGATCAAGGACTTCAATATCTAGTGCACTAATATTTTTTTAAAAAAATTTGATGATCTACTATTTTACTAAATGTGCAGAAAAAAGAGCTTGATTTTTGGTGAAAACCTATGTTTAATCAAACTAAAAAAAAATACATAATAAAACCAAAACATATTAAAATTGTATTCATTGGATAGCTCGTTCTGAGGACTACCATCATCCATTTGGGTCTATGAAGTCTCCTCCATTTTCATCCTCAACTTGAGCTTCGAAGGGAAAAATTCTAGAGATTTTTGGTGCTAGAGGGGGAGAAGGGGGAAAAAGGGGGGTTCGAATGAAGCCCCCCTGGAGGTTCGCTTGAACCTAGGTTCGAGTGAACCCCCTTTCCACAGGATTTTTTTTTTCTTGGGGAAATGTGAGAACCAACATTTAATGGGTTCGTTCGATGGGGGTTCTAGCAAACCCCCTTTAGGTTCGCTCGTACCAGATGTTCGTTCAAACCCCCAAAAACCATTTTTTTTTGCATCATGGGGGTATTTTTTGCAACTTTTCCTTCCTCACTGGAATTGTAAATCAGTTTTCTGGGTTTACCCTTGGGCATTTTGTAACCAATTCAATGATATATTTTTGTAGCTTAGATAGTTAAATAGGATATGAATATATACATATATATTATATGAAAAATAGTATATATATTATTTTCCATATACTATATATGTATATATTTGTATCCTATTTAACTATCTGAGCTACAAAAGCATATCATTGACATTACTATATATATATATATATATATATATCCACATATACATACATATTTGTGTCTAGCATGATCATATTTTAATGTTGATCTAACACACAATGCCACAACCTTTTTATTTTAAATCTAAGTTCACAACCTAACATATTACACATCAAACTAACATTGCACACCAAGACATACTACAAATTCACCGCCAGCAATTCATCATTGAAAAATTCACCACAAGTAAAATTTACCACCAATAATTCACCAGCACGGAAAATTAATCACATTAATATTAAAAAATGTTAATGCAATTAATTTTTTCTGGTGATGAATTGTTGGTGGTGAATTTTTCATGGTGGTGAATTTTCCCGTAGTGAATTGTTGGCAGTGAATTTCCCGTTGGTCAATTGTTGGCGATGAATTTTCCTAGAGCTGCACACCACAACTTCTATAGTTTAATATTATCTAATAATATTATAATGAACAAGGAACATCTCATAGCTAGATTAACTATATGTTCCTATTTACTTACTTCACCATTTGGGTTCCATCATTGTTAGAATTTAAAAGTTTAACTATCTCCTTAAGGAGGTATCCTTTTATGTAAAGATTGCATTGAATAACCCTATACATAACTTGAAAATTTGTATTTGATTTTTCCTAAGATATTTCAGCTATCACATTTTTTTTAAATAAATCTTCTTGAAGAGTAATTTATCCTAATGAAGTTATTTCATCATGTAGTGAGGTGAACCTAATTAGAATTTATGTTGTAATATTTCAACATAATAACTTAAGGATATTTTATGGGAATTCAAGATATCAAAACCCTTAAACTTAAAATTATAGGTTAAAATAAGATTTAAGTCATAGTTCTTTCTTTTTTATTTGAAAATTAAAATTTAAAGTTCAAGAAATTTTCAAAATTTAACATGTAATACAAAGGCTTAATTACTAAACCAAAAAGAACTTAAGTTATCACTTAAAAGAGGGGTCTTAGTCTCATGGACCCCCACCATGGGCTAAATCCTAACTAATTAAATTTATATTAGATTAATCAAATTATTAGATTAATAAAAAAGACAAGGCGATGAGAATTTAATATTTTCTACCGGATGAGATTGAATCTCCAATTTTAGATCTTAGTACTACAAGATGAAACTCTAAATCATAAGGATGACCTACTAAAAATATTTTCTTCTAATTTATGATTCTTTCTTCTTGTTGGAAGTTTAGAGGAAAGGAGGAATGAAGAGGGAAAATATTTCAAGTTTTGCTTGTTCAATCCATTTTTGCACCTTGAGGTTACTTGGGAAGCTTTTTCATGATTTTACTTAAAGGTTTATTTCATGTTGCAAATTTACACATGCTTTATTTCCTTTTATAGTCTTTATGATTCGTAGGTATGATTGCTATGTTTCTTCCTATATATTTTTTTCTAATATAAAAGAAATTTTTAATATTAATACTGTTCCACAATGCTATTCTTAATATTATTCTTACTATCACCATAATTAAGATTTCAAATGATCTAGAGTGAAAAATAGTCAAGTTCACCAAAATGTTTGATTTGAAAAAGGGGTCTAGGTCCTAAATAATACTTCTCCAAACTAGGTAAATTAAATATTAAAATGATCTCAAAATCCACTTGGCTATAACCCTCAATTGAAGAGCCAAAATGGTGGATCAGGGTTTCAATTATTTTTTATTTGTTTTGTATTGATGTGGATTCATTACAAATTAAATATGTTGGGAAAGAAGAGTGATCATAGATCCAATAAGGATTAGCTAATTTTCACTTACAAAACATTGGAATTCAGTTCAAAAAGTGTATGAGATTAACTTGCAACCTAAAAGTTGAGTCAGTCAACATTGGATCTAAATTCTTCTTGGGGTTTGGAAATTGATTTTTGATTAAATGCAATGATGAAACTAACTATGAAAATTCACTATTTAGATATGAATATAGATAACATGAAAACACAAAATTAAAATTAAGTTCCAAAAGAGAAAAAGTTCAAAACAGAGGTACCTGACATTGTGAATTTGAGGCAATTTTTTCTAGACAAGGGTTCCCTAGGCACCCTAGTCTAAAACCCTAATTCTAAAAAAGGATTTTACAATCCAAAGGTGTCTCATTTATTGCTCCTTCCCTCTAGAATTGACTGTCAATCTTTGTTTGTTACCAAGATAATGGAGTTTCTATATCTTGTCAAGTTGTAGGGATTAAATTCATAAATGAGAAAATTGTCTCCAATATCCTTCCAATATTCTTTAAATTTGTAACTTTCACATTGTAAAGGAGAAGAAGGGTTATTCCATTAGGGTCTTGCCTTATTCAATCCCTGTGGTTGTAATTTTGCCTCCATAATAGAAAAAAATACGATAAAGAGATCTTATTAGATTTTCAGGGATATAGGCTAAATAAAAATGGAGTAATGAACTAACAAATTGTTGCAACTCAACACTCAGATCTAATCTCCTTGATGGAATAAATTCATGCTCGTAATCTTCAAGGATTGATTACAAGTTTACTTGATCCAATTTTAGAACCTACAAGAGTTAGTACTTACAAACTAGATGAGTACAAAACATGAACAAACATATATGAAAAAATGATGAAGGATTGACATGATGATTAACTAAAAATAATGGTGCAATAATGTTCATTAATTTTCTATTTGATATCCCTTGATTTATTTTATGATCTTTAATTTTATCAATAATTCCTACTTAGGATTAAAATGGTGAAAATTACTATGCATTTATACATGATTCTTCTAATTTCTAGAAAATTAAATCCTGATGGATGAAAATTAGAAATTTAAATTTCAAATAGTAAATCACCAAAACCTACATACTTAAATTTAGGGCCATTTTAAGAGGACAAGTGTGCCAAGGGCACCCTTGTCTAGATCCCAGTTTGTTGGGATCCATAGTGTCAAGGAGAAATTATTAAATGTATACTTTATTTTTATACATTTTATCTTCTAATATTAATAAAATGGGTCATGAAATGCATAATTTAGTAAATTAGGTACATAATTAGGCCCAAAAACCTAGGAGGGAGAAAAAAATAGTGTGAAATTGTTAAGGGTGATCATTTATAATGCTAAATTTAGCCTCCACTTTAGTGAGAGTATGAATTATGCTTAGACTCACACTAAAGTAAGAAGTATATCAAGAGGGATTCAATTATCCAAATGTTGAAGAGATAAGATGGAAATGAATATAGGGGAAATCATGCGAGCCCCCGTGATTCAAGATCCCATGAAAAACCAACATAAGGACAAAGGAAGACACATATATGAAATGTAATGCAACATGAAAACACAAAACATGCATGAAAAAACACAACACAAACACAATGCAAACATAATACAACATAATACATATATAAGAAAAAAAATAAGCGCAAACAAAATGTTAGTACTAAAAGGATTTAAGTCAATAAGGAAAATAGACCTTAGTCTTAAATTTATCTAAATTACCAAACATCATCCTGAAATGTTTCCTTTGTTGAACATAATGGTACTCTCATAGGGATGTCCATGCTATCCTATTGGCTAGAAATTTATGTTATGCTAGGTGTACATGTAATATGATGGGTTTCACAAGGCTAGTAAGTTAAGTTATGGTAAGACACTCATGAAACACATGGCTCCATAAACAAGAAAGTTGTGTTACGCTAGGTGGCCATGTTAAAAAATACTTTAAATTCATAGACCAACAAAGTCCATTATGTTAGGATAATGCAAACCATGCTATAGGGATCGCTCAAAAATCACCTCAAGGAGTGCACAAAGTTTAACACCATGGGAGATGAATAAATGCTTAACATCACATGAGATAAGTTGATAACCATGCCTCATGGGAAGTTATAAATAACACCACCATAAAAGGGGTATGTCAATAAGTCAAATCTAACAAGACATCTATGAAATGGATAGGGATATTCCCCCCTAAAATGTCAAAATACTTACTATGTTGGCATTTTAAGGAAGAAAAGGGGAGGAGGGGATCCTTAAGGAGAATGCACATCTCTAAAAAGTGGTTATCCTTTCCCTACAAGTGTAGAGACAAGGAAAACCATGTAATATAATGTCATGTTGTTGCCATGGAAAATATAGTTTCACCTAAGATTATACCACCATGAATGGCAATGAGAAAAAAACATGAAGCTACAAATTCCACATAGTAAGGAGAAAAACCATAGTTCAAGAAAGATGATTATTATTTGGAAAGATTAGGTGTATCAACAGATGCATGAGCACCATAATCCCTAAGTTTTTGTATCTTAATACTCCATGCCAGATATTCATTAGTGGAATGATCATGCACTCGATGATATACACAAAATGAGTTACTATAATACAATTTTTGTCATGTTTTCAGAGGAAGAGTAATTAAACAAGCTTTGAGAGGCCTTGGTAAAATATTCTCTTTCTCAGTATTCAAAGAAAATCCTTTCTCTCGTGAAGAAAAGATGGCTCGCTTACAACAAGATGTGATAAATACAATAAACAGCTAAGAATTTGATGAAGATGGGGATGAAGGTTGGAAACCTAGACCCTGTTTAGAAAAAGTATGATATAGAATTTAGTTGATCCTTATCATTTTGTTCCATGTTTCTATTATATCCATTTTTAAAAATAATTTTGTATTTAAGCCCATAACATTGTTCCAACTTAGATGAAGAATTCTTACCTAAATTTTCATGACAAGAATTGGTTCTTTCATAAGAATGCAAATCCTTTTTTTTTTTTTTAATTTAGGCATATTCCACACATCAGGGATGAAATTTAAAGAGTCTCCATCACCATCATGGAGTGATGCTTTTGAATATATTGTTGTAGAATAAGATTGAGCAAATGAAACACAAGACTCCTTAGGAGTAGAATGAGATTTTGTACTCTCCAATAGAGGAGGGTGTAAAATATAATGAACCTCAATTATCATCTTAGAGCTTTTTATAGATGAAATAAAATCACTATTATTATTAACGTGGATAGGTTCTACCATTGAAGTTGGAATTAAAATATTAAGAGAGTAGGATTTATTATGATCATCTTTGACTTATGAATTAT
The DNA here is from genome assembly GCA_007258455.2 of Sequoia sempervirens. Classification (NCBI taxonomy): domain Eukaryota; kingdom Viridiplantae; phylum Streptophyta; class Pinopsida; order Cupressales; family Cupressaceae; genus Sequoia; species Sequoia sempervirens. The sequence goes on from VDFB02291523.1 coordinate 8,380, forward strand.
AACTTTGTTCATCCACTTTTACTGTATATAACATGTTATTATATTCATACTTCATCTCATGGTGAAGAGTAGATGATACTCTCTCCATAGAATGAATCCATGGTCTACCTAGGAGAAGATTGTATGAAAGAGGTCTCAGCATGATATTGACAAGGTTAGGAAAAACCACATGCCCTACCTTAATGGGTATTGTGATCATCCCTAATAATTGTTTTTTAACATTATTAAAGACACAAATAGAAATATCATAGGTTTTATACAATTCTTATCCACACCAAGTTTATATAGAAGATCAATAATACAAATATTAGGACCTGATCCATTGTCTATGAGGGTACACCTAACCAAAAATTTATAAATGACCACCATTTTCATTAAAGCTTCACGTTTGGTTTGGTCTCAAGCAATGGTAATTCATGTTGATGGAATGCCATAAATAACTTTATCACTTGCATACAATCAAACACGGTTGCTACATCATGTGGTTTAACATAAGTGGAGAGACATCAATCTTTTGCAAAGCCTCTTCAAGTATCTTGTGGTATGTAGGTGATGTTTAAATCATCCCAAAGGGATATTTCTGTTGGATTATTACAAAGTTGTTCAACAAGATCATATTCTTTATCACTATGCTAAGGAATTTTAGCTATGGATAAAAGGTATGGTTGAGGGAAAGGGATGGATGTTGGTATTTTTTTTCTTTCCTATTATTTTTAGTGTTATATGTGTGAGAAACAGTGTGATAACTTGGTCACTGCAACACATCTTGTTACACATGATTACTAGTGAGATATTTTTTAAATTTTAGGATATGTCCTTGAGGTTTAGAAGGTCCTATAATGAGAGGTGATTTAGGAGGTCCAATAATTAGAGGATTTTTATGAAGTCCAATAATTAATGGAGATCTAAATGTTAATTGTTCATTCATGAACTCAAAGAAGCTAACTACTTGATGATGATATTCTATTGATGGGGGGTGTAACTATAATTTATCATCCTCATCTATGAAATCCATCTTATTGTCTTTTGAAATTTAATGTATCAATGATTTCATCCTCTTGTGCCACATTATCTTCCCAAGTAGGAGATGTATTGAGAGAGAAACAAACAAGACTCTTATTATTCTCAATGATTGGATCTTTCGATACCAAGATACCTTCTTCACAAGTAGGTGAGATATCAGGAGAAGAAAAAACATGATACTCATAATTATCAATAATTGTATTCTCTTGCACCAATATACCCTCACAAGTGGGAGAGATAGTGGGAGAGGGGTCAATGAAAAATAACAAAAGAGGAGACACAAACTCATTTTGACATGCTTGTAAAAAAAATTGAATTGCTTAATAAGATATGACAATAGAACATGAATTATGAAAACAAAATATTATGTTATGTCCTATGGATCAAGATAGAAATTCTTATCAAAACCAAACAATTTTAGGAATAATCTTAAGAAACTGAGAATAGATTTGGGCAAAGACTAGAGGAAAGGTTTTTCATATAAAATTTAGGCTCAATTTGGGTAGACAAGGGCACCAGGTTCCCTAAACCATAGAGGTAATTTTAACAAAATTAGATTTTGGAAATCATCTATAGTGTTTGAGAGTCCTGTACTTAAAAGGTTCAAGTTTGGAAATAAATAGATTTCAAGAAATGCACAAAAACCTAATTTTACTATATATGAGTCACATACATGCATGGAATTTTGGATATTTTAGTAAAATTGGATATATTACAATGATAATTTTTAGAAATTAAGTACTTTAATTGACTGATTTTTCAAAAAATACCAAAAAAATTCTTTTGGATCTTTTGAAATGAAAATACTATGTAATTTTGCCAATTCTTTAATATTTCTCACTAAAATATTCATGCATAAGTGATAGGATAATTTTGCAATTTATTTTCTCAATAAATATAATTCAAATCTAAGCCCCAACTAAGGAAATAAGATCTTTTTTTTTAATTTTTTCTTTATTTGAGCAAAGGAAAGAGCCTATATATTTATATATATAAAAAGATAAATTTGTACATAGGAACTTATAAAACTTTCTTTTATGAATTGATAGATTCCCCATCTCAAAGATACAACATTACAATGCACAGGGAATCAAAATCTTTCCAAAAATTACCCAAAACACCCAAAAATTCTAACAACCTACATATCAAAAACCCAATTACAATGCTCAAAAATCTTAGACAAATTTTTCTATCCTTTGAACATCCCTACATAGAACTAGAAACTTCGTACAAATAAATTGTACTCATACTAGCTAATTTGTTCCTCACGCATCCTGCATGAAATTTTCATCTTGAACCTCTAGATACTAAACAACTTAATAGGGTTGAAACACATCAGCAACCATAGAACCACTAGCTGCAAGTGGAATATGATGACCAGTCTACCCTCGAACACTAGACACAATGCCTACAATCGGAGCTTCCACTACATTTATAGAACAAGAAGCTTGCCATTGACGCTTGTTAGAACCATAGCCATCACTCAGATCATTCACCTTATCCTTATCTTTTTTTTTGGCAATTTATTTCCAATTATTTTTCAAATTTTATGATGAAAAATTAATGAAAATGGATATATTTTTGAAAATAAATGCAAATTAACATTAGATATTCAGAAAAAATAGATTCTAAATTCATTTTTTAGATTTCATGCAAATAAAAATTAGAAAAATTTCAAATATAGGAAATTTTTTGTTCACAAAATTATTTTGGTAAGAAAAGTGTTCCTAGATCTAACAAGGATTAACTAATTTTCACTTACAAAACATTGGAATTCAGATAAGAAATTTTTTGATTTAATTGCAACCTAAAAGGTGAGAAAATAAACCTTGGATCTAAATTATTTTGGGGGTTTGGAAATTAATTTTTGATGAAATTCAATGATGCAACTAGCTAACTAGGAAAATACATTATTATGATATGAATAAAAACAACATGTAAACACAAAGGAAAATTTGAGTTCTAGAAAAGCAGAAGGAAGACATAGAGATACTTGGCCTATGAATTTGAGGCCAATTTTGTTGGAAAAGGGTGCATTGGGAACCCTAGACCAAAAACCTAATTCTAAAAAAATATTTTGCAATCCTAAGGTGCCTAGTTTGTAGCTCCTTCCCTCTAGATTTGGTTGTCAAATATTTGTTTTTTATTAAGATAATGGAGTTCTCATAGATTGTAAATTTTAGGGCTTGAATACATAAATGCAAAAATTATCTCTAATATCCTTCCAATCTTCTTTATATTTGTAACCTGCATATTCAAAAGGAGAGCAAGTGTTGTGCAATATAGGAGCTTGTCGTAGTCAAATGCTATGTTTGTATTTATACTTCCAAAATGGAAAAATTGAGGATAAAGAGAGCTTATAATTTTGAGGGATAGAGATTAAATAACAATGGAGTAATGAATTAATAACTTGCTACAACTTGCTACTTAGATATGATCTCCATGATGGACTAAAATCATTCTCACCACCTTCAAAACATGAAGAAACTTAAATCAAAACATGATGAAGGATTGAAATGATGTTTGACTGAAAATAATGTTGTAATAATATTCATAAATCTTCTCTTTACAACCCTTGATTGATTTTAGAATCTTCAATTTTCTCAATAATTCTACCTTAGGATTAAAATTATGAAAATGACATGGCATTGTGATTCTTCTAATTTACAAAAAAATATATCTCGATGGACAAAAGTTAGAATTTGAAATTTAAATAATAAATTCCTAACATTGACATACTTAAATTTGGGGCCATTTTAAAGGGACAAGGGTGTCAAGGGAACCCTTGTCAAGATCCCACTTTTTTGAGATTTGAAGTCTTAAGGGAAAATATTAAATACATACATTGGCTTTCATATTTGAATTTCCTATAAATTATTAAATGGGCCATGGAATGCATAATTGAGGAAATTAGGTACTGTGAAGATGAAAAATCTGCATAGATCCATGATTGACAAATATGGAGAAATCTGTCAACATTGAATAGATGAGATTATCACCTTCCCTATGAAATTGTTGAGCAAATGAAAAAGGAATAACAACATCACCAAACTAGCATGAAATCATAAATGAAATAAGCATGAAATGTATTCCTAGATTACTTCAAACATCATCTTATAGGGGGATTGGTGCTACTTTGATATGAAAAGTAGCCCTTTTCCAACCCCTTTAGATAAGCTAAATGTTGCAAATGATGAAGATGGTGTGGACAAGATCAATTCTCAAATGAAGAGATTAACCTTGTATCCAATTTTTGTGGAGTTGTGGAGGATTTGCTTGAGGATGAAGCCTCTATTTAAAGATTTTCAAATGCTAAGAGTGTTGAAAATGGACCAATGTGGGACTAAGATTGGACCAATGAAAGAAGGCCACTTGTCAAGTGGTGAGTGGTTGATGCATGTGCAATATTAGGGAAATGTGCCCATGACAGGGAGAATTTGAATTCAAATTTGGCAATAAATTTAGAGAGCCTAGGGACAAGAAAAAGAGCAATAAATGCAATGTTGGAGGGACAAATCAACTTGTCATGATTTTCAAATTTGAGGGCCATGGTGAGTGAAAATGAGGGTTTTAATAAATCAATAAATTGATTTATTGGTGCAAGTGACATAATCTAGAGAATGCAAGTGGGTGAGATTAGCATTTGATCATTGTTAGGTTAGCTTAATGATGATTAGGATGATTTGACCAATTTGACCTGATTTAGGGATTTAAATCAAATCAAAGAGAGAAAAATGAATTGGATTTCAATTAAATAAAGTCCTGATTTATTTAATTGAAGGGATGATGATAGGATCAAGTTTGATTTATTTGATTTAAGCTGATGACTTTACGAGATTGATAAATAAACTTGATTTATTTGCTGAATGGAATATGATTATGCATAATGCTAATTTTGCATGTCTACATTTTTCCCCTCTTTGAAGCAATGTACTTGTTGCATTGGTTCAAAGAATAATCTTACCGCGATCAAAATTCAAAAAAATTATGATTTTTTCAGATGCCGCAGCGGAAAGAAGTAGACTGGTACATTTGGCCCCTCGAGAGATCAAGCGAAAAGATTCGATTTGAGGGTTGATCTCGCAATAAAGAGGTTCAAAATGGGTGGTTATGGACAATGATGCAAATGAGATGATTTTAAGATGCTTAGAATAACAAATCTATATTATTTTAAACAACTTAAATGATTATATGATGTGATGATGGATGAGATGGATGATGTGAATGATGGATGTTCTATGTAGATGCTTAGACTAATGGATCTATATTATGATGATGATGCAAATGTGATGCATGTGAAATGATTGATGTTTCCTATTATGTATGATATGAATGATATGTGGTATGCTGATAGTTTGTGGATGCAGGATTGATGTAGGATGCATTGGTGATGATGATGTTAGTATGTAAATGAGATGATGACAAGAGGATCCAACAAGTCCATGATCTGACGAGACTTTATTAGAGATGACAATGATGATAGATGCTGATGATGATGATTCGCTTATCAAGGATTGGGATTTTAAAAGGGCTACTTACCTTATGTTTGATAACACATGTAGGTACAATGCACATCAAGGTATAAAGAACCAAGATGGCGTTGTGCCTAGTGCGATGGACTTTGACTCAACAAACAGATAGGAGTATTCTTGTTCACACTTGACATACAGAAACCTTGCTAGGGCGTACCTAACAAAGCAAGTATTCGCCAAGTTATTTTACAAGAACGTCCAACAAGCACAACAGACAAAAGATAATGATCGTTGCCCCATTCCTATCTCTCTAAATCCTTCGTTCGGATATCATCAAGAGGTCCTTGGAATGAGCGCAATAAGATAAATCAAAAGAAAAGATCAAGTACACAAACAAGCCAATGTTCTTCATACCTTCAGCCAAAGGGATGTGTTTTGATAGGATAAGAATCTAGGGTGATATCCAAAATGATGCCCATTGTCGGAACGATATATCCTAGGACATGCATTGTATAGGATGATGATGATTTGATAAGTTGATTGATAGGCTATTGATATAAGGTTGATTGACATGTTTGTGAATGATCAAGATTTTGATTTTGTGTTCAAGATTTGTTGTTTTCTTTTGATGTTATGATTGAAGCTTGCTTTTGCTGATTGCTATGATTGTTTCTATTTGTTTTTGCCAAAGGATGAAGGTGATGATCAGTTTATTATAGATGATTGATTATTGTGGGTGAAAGCGAGATGAGACGGATGGATTTTTTCAAATATTTGGATGTTTTTGACATTTTGAAATGTTTTGAGGTTGTTTTTGGTATTTTCAAGATTTTACAAATGTTTTGATTTTTTATTTTTTGAATGTTTTTGGATTTTGATGTCTCAGGGGTTGTTCAGAGATTAGCCTTTCCTACATTTAAGCTCAGAGATGACGTAGTTCGAATTCCATGTTTTTAATGTTTTCTGACTTTTTGAGTGTTTTTGGATTTTTGATATGTTTCAGATGTTTTTGGATTTTTTGATGTTTTGAATGTTTTTGGATTTTCTGATTTTCTGATGTTTTTGGATTTTTGCATGATTTTGATGATTTGGATTAGATATTTGTGATGATATCAGTGCTCTGTTTGGGATTTTTGCTAAAAGCCAAGCTAAGGTTGATTGATTGGGTCGATGGATTGATGATGATGATAACATTGTTGAGGATACACAACAATGCAAGGATAGGGTTGATGATGATTGATGATGATAACATTATTGAGGATGCACAACAATGCAAGGATTGATTGATCAGGATTAATGATGATAACATTGTTGAGGATGCACAACAATGCAAGGATAGTGTTAAGCAACACAAGGATTGGGAAAGATATCCCTAAGATAATGATGAATTGACGATGTCTTGATTGGATTTGATTGATCATGATTGTTGAAGCTTGGTTTGGAACAAAATTTGTTTGAATGATTTGATGTGGCATTTGACGTGCAACTAGATGCGACTGATAGTGATTATTTGGATTGATGTTTGATGAAGGATTAATCCTGATAAGGAACATCTTCTTGTCAAAATGTGACATGGGCTGGTGATTTGGATTTGGATCACAAATGCTTGACCAATTTGATTTCACGTTTGCCAATGGTCAGATTACCACATAAGTTGGAGGATACAGATCAATATTTATTCTCAAAGCAAGATGCCAATATCTACCCCTAGTGTCTAGCAATGTACGAAATGCGATGGGTGGATGCTTCGATAGGTGTATGGATGAATGGATATAGCAAGCATGCAAAGGATGCCAAGGATTATCTTGCGATAAGATAAGGTGTTCAGATAAAGGATGCTCATTTGGATAATGCATGCTTCATGGCTCAGATATTGCTGAGGTAGGATAGTATCAATGAAACTAACCCATGTCAAGATGTTTACCAAAAGCAAGTGTAAAGTGTGCCCCAAACTTTCATCAAGATCCAGATAGCTTGGATGATGGATGCAAATGGATGAAAATGGATTGGATAAATGGTTTATGGATGAATGGATTTATTATGGCTGAGACGGATGGAATGTTGGGTTTATTATGGATGGGATGAGATGCTTTCAACTGAACTAGCGCATGTAGATGCTCGATTCCACACATGATTCCTGTTTGCTAGGTTTTCATCATGGTCTTGCCCAAGGCGTTGCACATGCGGTTTTCACTAGAGGACGATTTTTTTCTTTATTTTTTTTCAATCCTTTTTTTGATTTTTTTGGATTTTCATATTTTTTGATTTTTTTGGTTTTTTCTAAAAGATCTTAAACTCATGCTAAATCACAAGGTGTTGCTAATGTAGATGCCCCTGTCATAATGTGCCATCAATATCCTACTTGAAGAAGTTGCTTTGCTAGAATACGTGCACTTGAATGCAGCTTTTGAGATTTTTGATATGCTTCGTCGATACAAGAGTTAACTTTGTCTTTGTGCATACATCGCGATAGAGTGCTTGTTGAATCCTTATGATGAAGGGTTGTTTCCAATACACAGTCAATGTGAGAATTGGATATCATGCGTGGAGGCGTGGATGGAGTGTGTTTAGGGATAAAAGATGTATCGGTTGACAGTTTGGAACCTTTGACTCTCCAAACTTGGGAAGATGAGCAATGATGGGTGGATACGAAAGTGTGCATGAAATTAGGACCAACTGCTTGATACACTTTGTATGTCACTTGAAAAGCTTTCTTTTTCTTTTGTGGACATCTTTGATGGATACTTTTCCCTCTTTTATTTTTCCCCATAGTTTCTTTGACTGATGGAGTTTGATAGGGATAATCTTTCTTTGTATGTTTTGGTATCCATGCATATTTGATTTGTCCATTATGCTTTCCAACTGATTTTTCTTTGATAACATTCTTTGTACTTTGATTCAAATCTTTCTTTTGACATTGGTCCAAATTCGTGGATGGGGTGATGGGTGGATGAAGATTCATGATGTGGCTGGTTGTAGTATTGGCATCGGTTTCATCATAAGGATTCTTCATGCTCCCTATGTTGATGCTTGCATTAGAAAAAGTTGCCCCCAGTATGCTGGTAGTAGTACCTTCATGCTTTAATTTCGCTTGTTCTGAGAGCTTTTGTTTAGAATGAATTCTCTGATAAACAACCACCATAGGTGATGTTTCAATTTGTTGCTCTGCTAACTTTGGATGTTCTATCTGACTTGTTTCTTTGAGTGGATAATGCCGGGTGTCTTTATTCATGATGTACTCAATCTAAGTTTGGCACATATTTGATCCTCATGTTGATAACTCCGTTTGATTGTAGGAGTTAAGAATCTGCTCTTTTTGTGTAACAAAATCCTGTTTTAGATGAAGATCATGTACGTGTCCATCCATAGAAAGCATTTTATGGGTAGATGGAGGAGTCAGTGCTATGTGGATATGATCATCTTGAATAGATAGGAGAGTGTCCATTAGATTGTTGTAGTATCTTAAAGATACAAATTCTTGATTTTGAATGATTTTAGAGTTGCTTTCGACACGCTTTGGATCAAGTTCTTGACATGGATCAGTTTCAAAGGACATATTTCTTGTAAATGGTTCTTGGATGTTGTCATTAGACATGGGGAATAGCTCAATATCCTCTTGAACTTTGAGTGAATTTGGATCAAGTGTTGAGTTCAGGGTTCCTTCGGTATCTGTAACCATGAGGTCAAAGGGGTTCAACATGTCTTGGAAGGGACCATTGCTAGACCTTGGTAAAAGATTTTGATCATGCTTTGGAATAAATTCTTGAGATATGTCCTATAACTAATTAGGTGATGTAGAGACATTTTCAACATGATCATAGGTCAATGGATCGTGCATTATGTCAATAGGATCAAATAATCCTAACACTCCTTGAAAGAGATCACTAAAGAGTGGCTCTTGATGTATGGTGAGTTGATCATTGGATGGGGTGAAAAAATCTTCAAGGTGCTCATCGATGGAGAGATCTTGATCATTGTTTTCAACAATTGTGGTGAAGGGATTTCCAATGTTTTCAACCATAAGGTCAAATGATGTTGACGTTTGTTGAATTGGATCATTGTTGGTTGGTGGATTTTGATCATGGTTGAAAAGTGACTCTTGACATATGTTGATTTGATCATTGGATGAAGTAGACATAGCTTCAAGGTGCTCAATGACGGATTGATCTTGATCCTTGCTTTCAATAGTTGTCATTTTTTGTGTTTGTGCTTGTGTTGGTTGGGTAGCTTGAGAGGCTTGGGCAGCTTGATATTGTTGAAGCGCTTGTTGGTAGGCTTGATGTGATTTTAGTGTGATGTTACGATATTGACTTATTGCACTTGGTTTTGGCGGTAGTGGTGGTGTATTTGGAATCATATTGGATGCAGTAACAAGTGGTTGAGATACACTTGGAGCGATCGTGAGGGTGGTGTTTGGAATGATCGAGGTGATAGGGATAGTTGGAATGAACGAGGTGATGGGCCCTTGGGATACCATATTTTGATTGGTTGGGATCATCATTGTTGCTTGATTGGATACCATCTATTGATGTGATGTCGATGGTATATTCAAAGGAGTTGATGTGATGGCTTGATTGGTGTTAGGTGGATTGATTTGGATGGAGTGATTGGTGCTAGGTAAAGGGGGAAGCCCTAAACCAAGGAATGATGTAGGTAATGGTGGTGGAGATTTCCCTTGGTGCAATGCCTCAACTATTTTGGAAAGTGCCGCAATTTGATCTTGCCAATTTTGTTCTTGATTTTGATCTTGACTCCCTTGATATAGTTGATTTGGCTCTTGTTTAAGTGGATTTGGAGTGTGTACTTGTGTTTGATTTTGGACAATGTTCTATTTTGGGATGACACTCAGATTTGGCATGATAGGTTGAAATTGACTTTTGTTCATGTTTGGAATATTCGTATGATTTGAAAATGTATCCATCCCAAAGTTTTCCAGATTCATGTTTCGAAAACTTGCACTTGGTACATTCTCATTTGGCTTGTAGGAATTTGGTGGGGTGACGTTGTTCATTTGAAGGCTCATGCTTTGATTGTTTGATTGAAAGACTTGTAGGTTTGGATTTAGATCTACCATTGGGAAATGTGTTCCAATCTTTGATTTGGGAATACTCACACTTGTTGTACCATTGATGTTTATCGAAGGCAATGATCCCATGTATGGATTGTATAAGTGTGAGTTTTGATAATCAATAGGAATTGTGAGGCTTTGATAGCTTAGTTGAATTGGATTACTCATGATGAATGGATCAAGTGTATATTCCATGTTCCTCTTGTGTTTTGACCTTGTCGCAAAAGTGACCTCTAAAGTTCTTAGGACCAATGATGAGATGGAAGATGAAAGGTGTAAATGATGTGAGTGTTGAACGTTTAGGGACTTTGGATCAGTGCTAGACTTAGGGTTGGATTTTGATTATTTTTATTGGATAATGAACTTGTAAACCCTAAGATGTTGGATGTGATCTTAGGATGTACTTGTTCAAAGGGGTGCTAATTTAACTAGAGGTATGAGAAAGGATGCATTCCCATATGCCTAACTAAACAAGGTGATTTTGATTTTGATGATTTACCCAAGTCTAGAATGATGTTTCCAAAGATCTAAAGTTGTTTGGTGGGATGGATTTTGATAAATGTTTGGATGGATGAAGTGTTTTATTTGATCCTAAAAGACTTAGAGAGACTTTGTTTACTAGGCCAAGGTATTGAAGAACACACTTTTCTCTAAGAGTAATTTCAAGATCAAAAGACCAATGTTTTGTATGAAAATCATATGACCAAAAGATATCAAACACATGTGTGGGGTCCAATTTTTTTATCTTTTCTTAGTGGATTATTTTTACCACAAACACATTCTTGATTAGGTTTCAAACTAAATGTCCAATGTCACAACTTCTTTTCATCCCACAAAGTGCTATGTGGAAGTTCCAAGAAATCAGGAGAAGGGTTGCCTAATGTTGACCTTTGCAAGAGAAAATTAAGATGTAAACCCAATGTTTAGGAGCCTCTAATGATACGAATCCCAAGGGCAAGCAATAACATTTGAATTTTTTCAAGGATATTTTCCATCTCCTAAAGGGTTTGCAATTTTCGATGATTCGTTGAATGTTGGTTTTCTAATGTTTTTGATAAAAGCACTGTGTTTTCAAACCACAAGTAATATGACGTCCTAGCTCAATTGGTACATTTTTCTTAGTGGGCTTGTCTCATGCCCTTTGTAGAAGAGATGATTTTACATGCAACCAAGGAAGAAATATATAGGTATGTTAAGAATGAAGTCTTAACCTTTATATTTCAACCAAGATCGGACATGGCAAGTAACTTCTTGGAATCTAAGTTCCAATGCACCACTTCGATAAACTCGCTCAATGGATCAATAGGCCACTACAAACAAGGGTTCTAGTTCAGAATTTTCGTTCATAGGAGTTGACCCAACGTGGCAAGAGTCCCCTTTCGGATCTGTCTTGTCGGAGTCAACCGCGTGATATTGGCATTTCTTCCAATATCCACATTTATATCCTGGCTGGAAATACTCTTGGCTTTAGAGTGTTACCGGTTGAGTCGTTCCCTTGGGTGAGTAATTTTTCCCCAAGGCAGGCCCTCTAAGATAGACAAAAGCGAATAAATGTATTCATAGTTTGATCAATCCTTGTTTAGAAATGAAGGGAGAACACATGCAATAAATTTATTCACACTTGCACAAGATTTTGTTCAATTTTAAGCCCAAATCGAAGTGTCGAGAAAATATTTTATGCAACTTAATGTCATCAAAAATACTTTTGATTCTCAAGATCGCCGTGAAGCACGAGAGAAGTGCATACGCCTTTTTAGATGAGATTACTTTGAATAAGAGATTACAAAACATGAAAAACACATGTTTATTTTAAGCCTCAAAGCAATGATTGAATTCATTTTAAGCACCAAAATAAAATGTGACAATTTGTCTTGTTCAATTTTAGTCCAAAATCAAAAAGCTAGTAAGTTTGTAAGGTTCAATTTTAGCCTAACTTTAAAAGATCAAATAAGTGATTTAGTTGGCTTAAAACAGAAAACTAAAGCATAAAATGGAAGCTCTAGTTAATCATAATGAGCATTAAAAAATGCCTTTTGTAAATTTAAAATCTGATGTTTAACTCTTCGACTCCACTCTTTCCTTGTCTTTGTTCGACTCTGATGCTCCCTCCCAATGTCAACCTTACCTACAAGCACCACAAAGTAAAATATTAAAAATGAGATTTGTGATGAATAAATTTTTAAACAAAATGATTACATTCAATGCAAGAGTTTCTCTTCCTTAATGATCCCTTAGATGTGGATGGTGGATCAAGATTTCATCTCCTCCTCATATGCTACCTGCAACCTCTCTAAGTAATATATTTTATCCTAGACACTTGTAATCACATGTGAATCTTCGTAGAAAAAGACAAGGGGCCTATAGATTTTGGTTAACTTGGTCTTCGTTGGCAATAAACAAACAAGCGTTATGTTAGATCAAGAATATGTAATAAACAAATGATTCAATGTTGTAAACCCCTCTGATTTTCCCTCTATTTCTACACCTTCACATGTGTCACCCAAGCAAAAACAAAGTGATGATAAGAATAAATCAGCCAGCCATTAAAGAGTTTTGAAATGTTTTAACTTCCTTTGCACCTATTTGCTTTGCGTGTTTTTAACCAAAACTCTACAATTCCATTAATGAGAAAGTTTCAAAATATATCATTGGATATATGATCCTCTCAATAAATGTTGATATTTTCTTACAGCCACCCATACTTAATTTTCAACCGAGAAGGATGGGCATTGGTATTCGCATATAAGCTTGACAAATAATGAATACATCCTTGGGTATTCATATCCACATGCTGGATTGCTGCTCCCATGACGTTCAAGGCATAAAAGTTAATGTTCAAATGAGTTGTACCATCGATTTGGGTTATGTCCCATGTGTGTGATTATACGTACTTTTGTGTGATAGTTCAAGGAAGCGTCGCCAACATTTGATGTTTTACTGCTGTGCCAGACTTGTATAGTATGATACCAGCATTTGATATTTTAAGGTGAATGCATACTAAACTTTCACTTCCTCCGTTTTGGTGCACAGCTACCTGACAAGACATAAAGTTTGGACAGATGTTAGAGAGTGATTAATAAACTGAAGACTACGGCCAAGATCTTAATACAACAGGGAGCTTGCAAATAATGATTTCTTGACAGAGGCTTCTGCGGGCAATAATGAGCTTCAAATGTTGGGAGGATATTGGTCAAAGGTGGTGGCTATGATGAAATTGAGCATCAATATCAATCAACAGTTATGGCGCTAAGTAAAGTTATTTTTTTTCTATACACCAAAACAATTCACTTTTATTACAACAAAATAAAGGCATTGAAATATGTGGAAAAGTTGCGCCTACATAAGCTGAGACAAAAAAAATCAACGAGACAAACAGGCCTGATAGATTTAAACGTAAGGATATGACTCTAATTTGATTGGAGAATAAAAGCTTGAAGTATGCTGTTGTGCAGGCTTTGTACTATGTGAAAGATAATTTGAGCATATCGAATATCTAAAGCCGTCACTTCCTATTTAATGCATCAGTTATTTCAAATAGAACCAAAGAAAAGTTTTGATCCTGATATTTGTGGACATAAGAACTGCAAAAAGGGAAAGAAAGATCAATCACAATAAGTTGAAGCTCAAAATATCGTAGAGATTAAAAAAGATCCGATGCACTAGAATGAGTATGCCTCAACTATGTACTAAGTATGAGTGTGATTTTGAACCAAAAAGATAGTCAATCTCTAATGTATCAAATCGACTCTCAACAAACATAGAAAAAAAAATTATTCTCCATAGTGGCATTAACTATTCTGCCAAAATACCTCTTCCTCCTTCTGACAGAAGGTCAAAATGTACTTGCATTTAGTGAGTTATGTGAGGAAAGTGGGAGAAGCTTCATCAATGGGGACACCGGTTGGAATAATGTGCCTGTGTAGTCTTATGGTGAGCATTTTAACAGAGGCGATTAGCCCATGGGACTAAGGCCATTAAATACGAGGTGATCTGCACCTATTACAGGGTAGAAGAGGGATAATAGTAGGTTATTAGTCATGGGCGGGGAGGTAGAAAGGAAAAATAAATGATGCCTGATACAACATGCGTTGGTGAGCGCGGCCTCTTGGATTCTTCTTATCTTGCTTGGCAACCTTGGGGTCTGCCCCGTAACCTTCCTGCACGGGCTAATGAAAAAAGAGACTATAATTCAATGCTATTTTGCAGGTGTAAAGCCAAATTCCTCAACCTTTTCTAGCATCCTCCTTGCCTAGGTGCAAATGAGAGCATAGAACAGCACGCGAACTGTTTAAAAGAATGCCTGAGAAAAGCACGTTAACTCAGGGAATACATTGATTGCAGGATATGCACAAAATGGATTTAGAAAATTCCAGGCAAATGTAGGCTATGAAAACATAAACAAGACATGTGAACTGTGTGACAGAATACCTCAAATAAATGAGCCAGGGTATGTGCACTGTTTGATAGGATGCCTCTCTGAAATGTGATCT
>VDFB02291524.1:0-32139 GCA_007258455.2 Sequoia sempervirens
TCAAAGTTGTTAAGGGCTAGGCTTTAGGAATTTTGAGTTTTTGATGAAATAACGTCTTGAAGACCATTAGATATTGTAAATAATCATATGTGATGATTTTGAGGTGTCTAAGGGGCTACTGGGGTTAATTTTTCAAAAAATTCATTTTGTTGCAGAAAATGCATTTTGTTGCAAAATTGTCAAATATTAAAGTTGCAAAATTGCATTCTAAGGGGATATGAATAGTCAAGTTAGTTCAAAGGGCATTTATGAAGTTGTAGCAATTTTTTTTTGGAGGGGAACATCTTAAAAATCCATTTAGAACTTGAGGAGAAGTTGTTGAAGATTGAAACTTTCAATAAAAATTTGTTTTTTTCTCCAATTTTATGTTTTTCTTGAAGTTTGTTGGGACTGTACGGCCTGTACAACACTTCATTGATTCAATTTGTTTTGGATTAGCATATTGGTTTGTTCTATATCTCATTTGAATCAATTTTGAAAGACTCTTATTTAATTTGGTGCATTTTATTGTCAAATTACTGATACCCGCTTGAGTTAACAAATTTAAGGGTTTGTGAGTCAATAAAATAGCCTTTTGACCCATACCTCTTACTTTGTTCACAGTGGCTTGAGGAATAGGTATGAATCATCAATAAAAAGGTGTGAGAATGGTAAGTAAGTGTAGGGGGGGTCAAGAAATGTGTTGGGCATGAAGCCCTAAGTCTGAAATTTGTGTTTTCCATGAGAAAATTTGAGGTTTTGGTATGTCAAAGTGGGAAATTGAATGGGACAATGTGGTTTTATCTTAATTTAAGTTTGAGTAGGATAAATATGACCTATTGGAAGTGTTTATAAGATTGTGTGAGTGTGGGATGAGTGGTTTCAATAAGCCCTAGGGTTCCTAGGCTTAAAATGAGGATTTTGTGGTTTGGCCATTAGGTGATTGTATTTTTGACAAATAGTGATGGATTCCATGGTTTGGTAACATGATAATTGCTTCCTAAAATATTTTACATATTTTGGAATAGTTTTGAGGGTAGTCTCTTTGGAAAAGAGACCTTATTAGAGGCCTAAAAGGTGTAAAAACCCTAATTTGAGAAATTTGATACAAAGTAACCATTGGAGATTTGTTGGTATGTTAGTGTGTGCCAAAATGGGTTCCTAAAATGGGTCGAGTCTTGATCTTAAAGGGTGTAGTAGAGAAGTTGTACCCGATCTAGTTGATTTCCAATGTTACAAGGGAAAGAGTGGTTTTGATGAAATGATGAGATTTTGATGAGATTGTGATTTGACAATTGTTGTTGTTGGTTGGAATTGTGTTTTGTGTGATTGCAAGAATTCCCCTGATTGCATCAAATGGGTCCCACCTATGGGGACTTATTTTCCCAAGGTGATGAATGGGTACAACCCTAGATTTTTGAGGTGGGTTTTTTAGGATTTTTTATGTTTTTAAATGATTTTGTCAATATTTAGCTGAAATAAGCCTCAAAATATGAAATAATAGGTCTTAGGGGCCTATTTAATGATGATTTTAAAGGGTAATTAATGCAAGGGTGCCAAAATAGGTCCAAATTAAGTGTGAAATTGCATCACTTTTAAGAGCGTACAATTTTCTACAATACAAATACATTCAAACCATGATCACATTAAACACATAATTCTTGGGGAATATCTTAAGACTATATTTGATAAAATTTCAATGTCATATCAGAAAATGTCATTTAGAAAAAATTCATCAATTCAATAATCAATAATTAATAATCATAGCAATACCTTATTCATCTTACGAATTCAATTCACTAATCAAGCACTCATTGAAAATCACACATAACATGCATAACCAAGTTAACCATCAATCATCATGATATCATATGCACAACACAAATAATTTCATGTTAAGTTTCATTATTTGGATACATAAAAAATATTTATGCCTTATAAATTAAGTGGTGAGCGGGAATGGGCACATGTCTAGATTTTTGAAATTTTCTTAACGAGAGGGCAATGCTGGAGAAGATTCACAGGGCGAGGATGAGCACAGTTTTTTATTCTAAATGTTGGATGATCGGGGGAGGTCTCTTTGGCTTCTCCTATACTTGAAACCTAATTTTTTTGTTGTTGATGTGTGGTGTGTCTCAATATTTTTCACCCTTGTTAGGATTAGCTGCTTGTTCCAGTGGGGGGAAATTTTAGAGGTTTTTGAAGGTGGATCAGCTAGGGAGTTGGCCTCCTCTTTTTCTTCTACTTGTGTGGGTCAATGACTGAACTATTGGCATATGGCTTTGAGATATCATTTTTGGCTACTTGTGTTGTCAATGATGGTAACTAGAGTCAGCAATATGTTCCATAATGTTAGCATTGCTCCTACCAGCAAGGGCAGGGAGATTATGTAATCTACCAGAAAAAAGAATGAAGTGCAGAACATCATCCGATTGATAAGATGATCTGATCACTTCACTAAATCATTATTTTGTGGTGTGGATCTCCAAGGAATCCTTCCTAGCATGCATACTATCCTACTAGTGAGTTTTGTGGTGTTGCATTAGTCAGAGTTCGAGTTAAGAGGTTCGGTAGTATGGTTCATAGTTTATTCTCTTAGTTTGGCCGACATGTTTTATATGGCATATCGTGGATGTATGTGGAGTATGTATTTAGTTATTTATTATGTTTGGAACTTTATTTTGGGTCCCTACTATAGTCTAGTTGACTCGTGTGGGTATGCATCAACTCTAATTAATGATTTGAGCTGACAAAAGAAAGAATATTATATTTTGTTGTGAAGCTGACATACAATGAATTCCTGATTAGCGGCTATATAAAGAAGATCAGAAAATCACTTTGGTGGGAAGTAAGTGTGGTAAAGATAGAAGTGTATGTGTATCAAGGAGAGAGCGAAAAAGGACAAATTAGTTATTTAAGGATAGAAAAATATTTGTATGCTAAGCAGAATAGAGTAGAGTAGAGCAGAGCAAAGCAGAAGTGTGAACTGGTCAAAAGATCTAGAATCTAATTATGAGCTTCATTGGAACTGAATCCAGGAATTTGTAGATGTTGTATTCTCAGTTCAAAATTTTGTTGTATTTTCAATTATACTTTGTAAGGTAGTGATCCCTTCTTTCTTGAATAGTGAGCTCTAGGAAGTGTGCCTGACTGCAAGTGCATTCCCCTCTTTTATCATACTTTTAACAGAGTATACATTGTGGATTAATCTCCAATGTGGTTTATCCCCTAACAGGGTTTCCACATAAAAATTTCTTGTGTTATGGTGTTCATTAATGTGATTTCATGTTTCCCTGTGTTTATATGTTGTGAATGTTGTTTTAAGTTCAATTATTGTTGTTGATAGTTTTAGATCTAATTTGAAATTCAAAAATTATTGAACACTTATTCACCCCCCCCAGTGTTCCTAGTGTCCAACAATTGGTATTAGAGTAGGTTCCTCTTTTAGAGTTTAACAACTTGAGGTGGATCTAGAATTACAATAGATGTTGGTGCTCTTCAACAACAGCTTATCATGGCACTTGATGATCTTGATCAATCCAAAGCAGAGGTCATGGAACTAAAAGAAAATCTTGTGGCTACAAAAAAAATCATTCAGTCCCTAAAGGATAAGATAAATGAGTCAAGGGAAAAGAGGAAGGAACTATGTGATCAATTGAAGCAAAAAGAAAGCAAAGGTCTGGATGATTTCCATCTAAATCAAATCCTAAGGTAAATAAAAGAAGAATGTGAAAAGCTTACTAAGGACAATACAACTCTAAAGCTTGAAATGGAATCTGTGGTGATGAAGTTTACCAAAGAGATTGAAGAAAGAAAGAAGAATGCGAAGAATTTGGCCCAGTCCTTGAAAGAAAAATCTGAAGAATGCAGCATAACTAAGAGTGGATTCACTCTGTTGGAAATTGAACTACAACAATCCATAAACAATGAACAAGAGCTTGAGAGACAGGTAGTTATCCTTGGAAGTGAGCTTGCTACTGCAAATGAATTCAAGGAGAAATTTAGGATAAGCTCTACTAGGCTTGACGAGATAACCAACAGATAAAAGGATACAAATGACAAGCAAGGTCTTGGATATGAGAAGGGTGAAAGTTCTAAATTTGAAAAAGAGAACCTTGAAAAGAAGAACAAAGGCAGAAGACATCTGGTAAGGAAATCCAATGCTCAAAAATTTAATGGATATTGCTTTGCTTCCAGTAAATTTGGACATATGGCTTCTTAGTGTAGAAGAAAGATAAAACCTAGTACTCCATTTTCTGGTCAATGTTTTAAATGCAAAAAGTCTAGTCATAAGGCACTAGAATGTAGAAGTATGTCTATCAGTGCAAGTAACATTAAATGCTATACTTGTGGAAGATTTGGACATGTTGCTAATCAATGCAGATCAAGAGGAAATTAGTGGAATGGATGGTATAGATTGAAAAATCTGGTATGCTACAATTGTAACAATTTTGGGCACATTGCAAGATTCTATAGGAATAGAAACATGAACAAAAAAGGTCCAGTTTATCAAGGAAGAAATTCATAGAAAGAAAACAAAGGAAAATAAAAAGCATTTGTGGAAGAGATAAGAGATCAGATGAAGAAAACATGGGTAAAGAAAAGTTAATTTGATGAAGAAAACAAAGCTGTACTAGAAACTCCCTCCTGTAACTCTTCAAGCAATTGACTTCAGGCCAATGGCCTAGGGGGAGTTTTTCATGAAAATCTCTTGTCCCCCTGTGATATAGTTAGCATCGAATTGTTGGACATTGTCAGCCGTTGTGTTATTCATTGTTGAAAGTATTAGTAATCATCTGTTGAGTTGGACGAAATGGTATAGATCTGCAGTCGGATTCTTCGCTTGTTGTCTAAGTTTGCAGAGTAATCGGAACTTCTAGGGAAACACATTTAATGCGGTAGGAAGTTAAGTATGTGAAGTTATAAAAGGGAATTTTGAACCCTAATTTGTCATTGTGCATTGAAAGAGAATAGTTGGAGAGCCCTTTTAGCAAATTTCCAAAGGTACAAGAGGTCAATTTAGTGGAAAATTCTTCATGTATTTATGTTGCATATTAATTTCATATCTATTTGGCAATAGGTAGAACCCTGTTCAACACGAAAAAAATAAAATCAAAGGAACAATAAATCTGGATGAGTATAGCAGTCAAAAAGTTAGGGATGAAAGAAATTTGTTGTCTCCCACTAAATTAAGGAAGCTTGGAGGATTGAAGCATAAGAATTTGGATATCTGGAATGAATTCCCTCATTTCTTCAATGCGGAAGTGATTCGGATTATCTTGAACAAATTGGACGGACATATTCTTACTCTGGATAAACCCTATCGAATCTTTGAAGATGTAATCAAGAATCTAATAGGTCTGTTCAATGTTGGTAATATTCCAAAGAAGAAATCGATTTGAAATGTTGAGTTTGAATCCCTAACTAAAATAAGGGGAGATCATAGGGATCTAATAATTGTGTTGATTAAAGATCCATTGATAAGGTATGTTGCACATGGAATCTCATATAAGATCTTCTTCAGAAACCAAGAAGGATCAACCTCTGCAAGTGTTGTATATATCACTCATAAGATTATAATAGAAAATGAAGACTTTGACCTATGTAGTCTGATGAAGGATCAACTGATGGATAATGTACAATTAACGAAGGATATTAACTACTCCTTCAAGTTTGGAACCCTTGCAATATGCATTATGATGTATTTTCTAAATTGCTTGCCTTTGAATGACAATGGTTTGTGAAAATATACTAGTCTACAAGCAAATATTTGAACATTACAACTCTTTTGAAAATGGGGAATGAGTTTATGAAAATTTCTTTAGAAAGGTGTTGAAAAAGTTTGGTGTAAGTGTTATCCCTCTTCTGGTAAAAATAACTGAATTTGGATCATCCTCCAGAAAGATAGAGAAAAAGCAGAAGAGAGGAAGTGATCTAGCTGGTGTCACTCCTCCGGCACCGAAGTTAGCAAAATTTGAAGAAAAAGGGAAAGGACGGTTGGTTGTGGATGTAGTGGATGAAGACTATGATGAATATACTCCTATAGATCAACCAAAACCAACTAAACATGAAATAATAATAGTTGGAGACAGTGATGAAGAAGCTAGTCTATTCAAGATGAAGATGGGATGCAAAAGATATCTGACATATGGTTGAATGGACCATCTTATGAGTAGGATCTGAATGAGAACACTTTAGAAATATACTTTCTTGATAAAAATATTGAATTGGAAAGTCTACAGGATGTTCTCCTAGAAGAACTAATTGAGTGTGTTAAGGAGGCTATGGAATCTGTGCCTCTAGAGAAGAAAGAGGAGGAAATAATTTCCCATTTGAAGATGCAGTTTAGGATATCTCTTACTAAGTTGAAGAAGAAAATAAATTTTCTAAGATAGTGCATTGATTCAGCAAATAAATTCTTCAATTACTGTCTAAGGTGGCTCATGTAGTCGGCAAGTATAAGGATAAGTTGGAGGAAATTGAAAAAGAGCTTGTCAGAATTGACAGGACTACAGTATGTTTTTGGATAAGGATGGAAAGGTTAAGAAAAAGGTTTATGATTTGTAGGCTAAGCATGCAAAAGTTCACTTTGCTAGAAATACTCTCATGGACACCTTCTAGAGAGTAAAAGACCTGACTAAAGGAAAACTAAAGCAAATGATTGAAGTGCTAAAGATAGGAGAAAAGCTAGAAGGATCAATCAGCATCCCCAAATCCCTTGTCCAGATTATCAATAGAACACCAGAGAATAGCAACCTAATTATAGCTATTGGGATTGTGGTGGACTCTTGGAAGAAATTCCTTCTAGAAGTTAAAGCTAAGTATAAAATAATCTTCTAATTTTTACAGTAGTTTCTCAAATTTTAATCCAACTCTCTATTTTGCAAAGGGGAAAGAACAAGAAGAGAAGTATAGTAAAACATTACAAGGAGATTGGAAGAAATAGAAGCTTTGTCATTTATGTCAAAGGGGGAGAGAATGTAGTGAAAAATTCCTTGACATCAAAAGGGGGAGCAGTAGTCTTGGTTTTGTTGAGTTTTTGGTTTTGACACTTAGTATATTTTTCACTAAGTGTTGCCGTCAATTACAAAGGGGGAGATTGTTAGCATATGGCTTTGAGAGATCATTCTTGGATACTTGTGTTGTCATTGATAGCAACTGGAGTCAGCAGTATGGTCTGCAGTGTTAGCATTGCTCCTACCAGAAAGGGAAGGAAGATTTTGTAATCTACCAATAGAAAGAATGAAGTGCAGAACATCCAATTAATAAGGTGATTTGATCACTTCACCAGATCATTATTTTGTAGTGTGGATCTCCATGGAAGCCTTCCTAGCATGTATACTATCCTACTAGTGAGTTTTGTGTTGTTGCATTAGTCCGAGTTTGAGTTAAGAGGTTTGGTATATGGTTCATAGTTTATTCTCACATTTTGGCCAACATGTTTTATATGGCGTATCATGGATGTATGTGGAGTATGTATTTAGTTATTTCTTATGTTTGGAACTTTATTTTGGTTCCCTACTATAGTCTAGCTAACTTGTGTGGGTACGTATCAACTCTAGTTAATGATTTGAGCTGACATAAGAAAGAATATTATATTTTGTTGGTAAGTCGACATACAATGAATTTCTGATTAGCAGGTATATAAAGAAGATCATAAAATCACTTTGGTGGGAAGTAAGTGTAGTAAAGATAAAAGTGTATGTGTATCAAGGAGAGAGCGAAAAAGGACAGATTAGTTATTTGAGGACAAAAAAAGTTTTGTATGCTAAGCAAAATAGAGCAGAGTAGAGCAGAAGTGTGAATTGGTCAAAAGATCGGGAATCTAATTATGAGCTTCATTGGAACTGAATCCAAGCATTTGAAGATGTTGTATTCTCAATTCAAAATTTTGTTGTAATTTCAATTATACTTTGTAAGGCAGTGAGCCTTTCTTTCTTGAGAAGTGAGCTCTAGGTAATGCGCTTGAATGCAAGTGCATTCCCCTCTTTTATCATACTTTTAACAGAGTATACATTGTGGATTAATCTCCACTATGGTTTTTTCCCTAATAGGGTTTCAATGTAAAATTTTCTGGTCTAATGGTGTTCATTAATGTGATTGCTTGATTCCCTCTATTTATATGTTGTCAATGGTGTTTTAAGTTAAATTATTGTTATTGATAGTTTTAGATCTGGTTTGAAAGTAAAAAATTATTGAACATTGATTCACCCCCCCTCCCATTACAAATGTATTGTTCCTACCCTTATTCTACTGTTCCTACAAATGTATCCCCAAAATCTTAGAATTAACCTTGCCAAGGGTCCACCCCTTAAGGCTTACATTAAAAAACTTGTTGATTACAAAAAATCTAGATATATTCTTGAGAAGATTTTCCTTTTCAAGAATCAAATATTGAATCAAGTGGAACTCCACCAAGCTACCTTGTGACCCTAAAAAAGGTATAACTTCAAGTTGAATTCCTAAGTTCTTCCTTCTAAGAACTCTCAAATCATAGATTCCTAAATTATTCGACAACAACTCATATTGAGCTCTCCAAACACATGACTCCATCAAGCTGTCTGATGACCCTCGAAAGGGTATAATTATTGGAATTTTAGATTGATAGAGAAAATTCACAACAAATATATAAATTTGAGGACATGTTCATTGAATTCCAATTTAATAATTTTGACTATTGGACAACTAGATAGATTTGACAAGGTAGATATGCTAAAAAAGAAGAGAAAATTTATTGATACTCCAAGATGGATTCATCAAAGGAAAAGTTGGATTTATCAATTGTTAGAATGATTGGAAAAAATGACTTAGAAATATATACAATAGATAGTGGTCAAGGAATGAGCTAGACTAATTAAGACATTTAAAGGTTTATTGTATGAAAAATATGCCAAAGATGCACACATTCCCTAAGATTATTTAGGTGGGTGCAATGATTAATGTAGGCTCACAAAACACTTGATAATACGATCTACTATATAAAGGATAGATAGGGATAACTACATACATGTTAATTCCCTTACCAAGGAGCACTTGCACAAGTGTCACCCTAGTGAATTCTATCCTAACACCTAGATACACATTACGTGTAGATTTAGGTTACAATACACTTCCCTTGAACTACACTAATTGATGGTTCAAGTCCTTAAGCCATTAGAAACAATTGTACTAGGGAGATTCCATGAACAAACGGATCATAGAAAAAGTCTTTGGCTAGGAGGGTCTCTCCTAGATTCCTCACCACCATGTCTTGGCCTATTGAGGATCTTAGGGTTTATCCAAACATGACAATGGCCACTCCTTGAGGTATAGATGTTGCTCTCCCCATTTCTATACTTTTCCAAAATACATGGTTAAGGTCATCCCTTGGTGTGCCATCTTGAGTCCATATCATCACTCTTATGGTGTGTATAGTTGACATAATATAGCTATAATTGTATTCAAAGTAAATGGTTGATACATATTTTTCATGCTAATGTCCTAGTTTAAAAGGTTCGATATTAAAAAATTGATAATATAATCATGATATAAATAGTAATTAATGATGGGAGAGAACACAGGTTAGTTATGCAATTCACTTTTATATGTTAATTGATGAAGATAATAAAATTAATGCACCTTAGAGCCTATAAATATACTAGATAGTAATGTGTATGCATGAGAATCAAAATATTTTGTTATGTTTTATTTTGGGCTACCTTCTAGATCTAGCTCATAGTTGTGAATTTAACTTGACTTGGAATGATCTTTGAATTCTCTAAAACTTGAACTACAAGATTAAAAATAATCATGCTCTTAGGGCTTTTTAATCAACTTAGTAGTATTTAAAAACTTGATAAACAAGTAGTTTTAAACATGCACTTGAATTCTCCAATTTTTGTTAGGTTATTAACATGCACTATTATGAGTTTGATGAGATATGTTATATTCCCTTCTTGGTTTGAGTCAAATGTGAATGAGTGTTCTTGTGATAATAAATAATTGTTAAAAAATATTAAATAGTTAAGGCATGATCTTATATGATTAAAATGAATGTGATGAATCTTTTTTCATGCATAGTTACATAACTGCGGTAATTGAAAAACTATCCCTCCTGCTTTCCCCTCACTTGTTTGGGCCTTCCTTGTGAATTGGGCTTAATACATCCTTGATTTACTGTTGTAATGTGTTTAACACATTCACATTAGGTCTTGGACCCTTGTTAATTAAAAAACATAAATGATACCTTCCTAAAGTGTTGTGAAGTGTTGTACCTCACTTTCACACTTTTCTAAGGACTTATTAATTAATTACACCTAATAAACCTCTTTTTAACTTTAATCTTGCCTTATTTTAAAAGTGTTGTAAAGTGTTGACATAACCCACTTTCATACTTTTCTAGGCTTGTCGTTAATAATTGGGCTTTATTATGCTTTAATTGCCCCTATTTTGCATCCACAAGCCTCATTTAATGCATCTTTTCGAGGATAATCCCGAAACCAATCATTATCCAATCATAATTCAGGTGTTTCAAGATTCAATGGCCCAGATTTAGTGATCTCAGACTCATTAGCCACCTTGGGCGAATGAGTCCCACCTAGGTTTTTCGGTCTCAAACCTGATTTTAGACATTTATAAGCATTTTTTAAATTGGTCCCAAAATTTAGGCCTGGTGGGACTCATTCGCCACCTTGGGTGAATGAGTCCTGTGTGGAACAAAATCAAAATTAATTCAAATTTATCGTGGAATTTTATCCTCCTAGATCTTATGTCGGCTTGTAGTGTTGTAATTTCAAGAATTCTTGCATAATTGAGTATAAATACAAGGTTCTTTCACTCATTTTCACCCAAGCATTCAAGATATCGCCTAAGACTTTTATGAGAGCATTCCTTATAGCATGTTGAGTTCACAAGAGCATTCAAGCATTTTCAAGAGAATTCAAGAGCAGATTATCAAGAATTTTAGAGCAGCATTCAAGCAATCAATCATCATGCCAAATATTCCATCCATCATGTTGTTTTAGAGCTAACAATTATGGTGTAGGACTTTATGATTCAAGTAAGCATTACATTCAATATCTATCCAATTCAAGCAAGAAGGAAGGTCTACATCCATTGGAGCCATTACATGCATGTTTGTAGCATTCCATTGCTACGGTTTGGTGAGTTGCAACATTGCCATTTGTTCATTCACTATTCTCCATTCTTATTTGATTTCATTTCAAGGTTTAATTACCAACAAGGGGTTTGACCAAAAAAACCCCTATTCCCTAAACCAACAACATTTTCCCCTCTCCCGTGTGTGTGATTTGTAGGTCTACATTGCATATTTTCCAAGGAGCAAGATTGGAGAAATGTTGCAAACCATTCAAAGTTGTCAAAGTTGTCATCAAGTCTTGGAGAACCTTGGAGAAGACCCACATGTTGCAATTAGGGTTTCGGCTCCATAAATCACATAGGAAGAATAGATCAGATAGAGAAGAGTAGGATCAACCTTTGAAGTTTTAGAAAAGCCCAATTGGACTAATTTTCCTCTTCTGGCGAATGGGTCCCAGTAACAGTCAGTTTTCGTTATTTTGCTAATTCAGATACCCTTTAAGCAGATTCCTGTTCCCGCACAGTTTTTAAGATCTTTGAAAATATTTCTCCTAATCCACTTTTGATCCTCATTTTTCTTTAAGCCTTGCCCAAACAAATAACAGATCCTTTAAGCTCCCTTCCATGAATTTTCTCCTTATTTATTCTTCAAGAAAAGTAGTAACAAAGGAATCCAACTTTGAGCCTATCATCTGACCAATTAGATGAAGGATTAGATTAAATCAAAATTTAGGTAAAGAGAAATGTCGCAATATACACATCTTCCAAATCTATCTTAACATCAATGAATCCTAATTATCTTAAATCAAATTAAATGAATTTTTCTACAAATTCCCCATATTTATTTTTAATTAATATATTTGTTCTTTTCAAATATAAATTATTTACCATATCCCTTGCATGGTATATGTCACTAATTATTTTTCAATGAACATATGTATTGATTTCCTCAAAAAATATTGGAGGGACATAATCTACAAGACCCAACCAAATGGTTCCTCATAAATTTTTATCAAAAAAATTCCAACCATCATTATACATATCATCTATTTTATTTTTATTTGAAATGACCCTCCACTAATCTATCTCTTCAAGTCGATCCTACGTCTTTGACATCCATAACTCATAGATCTAGTGTCATTAAACTTTTCAATCTTTGAACAAAAGGTAGAAGCCATGATTTCCACTCAAAAATATGAAAAACCATTCAAACAAATAACTCCAACTATGGCTAGAAAAAACTTCAAAACTTTAAAAAAGTGAACGCTTTTCAATAATACCAAGAATCTAGAATACCGAATGTTTTTATAACAAGCTGAATTACTACACATGGTATCCCTGTACAAAGTATGAAAATCTTATTTCATTATTGTAGTATTAGATTATCTATTATAATATTTATATGAAATAAAATATAAATAAAAAAATCCATGATAAATAAATACATGGCACTAATATACTTGGAGAAAACCTTGTGAAAAATTCCCCCCATCAAAGAGAGACACAAGTATGAATTAATATTGAACATATGAGTATATATATAACACACATTTTCACTTCAATCTAGAAAGATTCTTGCAACTCCCTGTACAATTGTGAAATATCTATAAAATTTGCTATTATAACCCCGCATGCATTTGCATCTATTAAAATGAAGAAATTTGTACAACTCTAGGTAGTTTTTACAAACTCCTCTCTCCAAATGAGCGCCCAAGTGACAAATGTCAGTATGGCACACCTCTATGAAGTAGGAACAAACAACAATGCTTTCATGAAGCACCCAGGTGATAAGTGGCACTCTGTTTGAGCTCCACGCCTTGCATGTAGGATATAACACTACCCGAAAAGCCCCACAAATAACTATGACAACTATTATAGTTGGAAACTTAGGATATATCAATATTTGCGCAGTTATTTATCCAAAAGTAATCTTAGGACTCAAAGGTTGAGACACCTTAATCCTAATAGGATTGTGGGTTGAAGGAGAACAAACCAAGATATGAAGATGATTTTGGCTAGGTAGTGTGGTATGCAAATGGGATGGAGGATACATGAGATTTTTTTAGTATGTAGAATGTGGAGGTTTGTAGTATGTAGGAAGATTAGGGGATGTAAGGACAAGGCTCTTGAGGGCTATGAGATGAAATTTATTAGGGAATATAGGAAGAGGAGGATTGGGCCCAATGTAAGATGAATAAGATTGAATGATATATGCAGATTTAGTTGGTGAATATGTAGAGGATGAATAAGGGACATAAGAAGATGAAAAGGCATGTTGGGATGATGAAGATTGATATGGGATTGAGGAAGAGATATAAGAAGGGATGGAAACTGGAGTGGGGGCACAGATGGGAGGTAGAGATCCAATAATAGATAGACCATATTTTGGGGTGTGGATGATTGCATGGGAGGAGAAGGTATATTAAATGAGATGCGTGAAGTGGGAATGAGATTGTCGAAAAAGAGTACGTGACAGGTGTGGTAGACAAAATAGGGATGTAATTCTAGCTAGATGGGAGTTTGACCAATACACTATTACAAATAGATCTTGTGCTTTTGAAATTATGCCACCTCCTGAACTATCAAAGATTTGTTCAAGGGAATTTTTCTAATAATACCTCCCAACATAGACATATCAAATTCATGAGTGAGTTTGGAACCTCAATTGATTAGTTATACCTAAATGGATTTGTTCCTATAATGAATTTCCCATTCAATCAAATCTCTTATTTCAACATTAATTATAAAGTCCTAAAAGACAGGAGAAAAATCTAGTTGCACTATGAATTCTAGTTCAATTGACTATTTTGGTTGACTTGATGGGTTTGATGTCTCTCCTCGTAGATTCAAGTAATAAGCATTATCATATCAAGGAATCTTTTTTGTCAAAGGTGATTTTTGCTCCATTTTTTTTGGGCCTACAAAAGTGTGATGGGTATGAAGGTAAGTTATATAAAAGTGATTTGCTTGATTAACATGAGGTTTATTGGATGTCTCCTAAAGTGCAAGGATTTAGTTAAGTTGATGAAGTAATTATCAAATGATTGGTTAAATGTATCCTTTCTTAAGATCCTATGCTGAACTTCTTTTGGATGGATTTCCCTACTCAAGATAGACTAAGTTTTTAAGTGAAGGAGATTTTGATGCAAACTATGCCTCTGGATCAAGGTATTCAAAATACTTAAGATAATCATTTACTAACTCGAGATAGGCAAAGATAGATCAAGAAATTATTGCAAACAGAGATTTAATTATAAATTAGGATCTCACTAAAGTCTTTGAGGTTATATTTGTGATGAGATATGGTGTTAAAGTGTTGATTTGAGTTGTTTAATTATGTCCTTGTTTTAGACGTATGATGTTTAAACTTGGTTTATGATGCTTGAAGTGATGAAAATGACTCATTTGGGCTGAATGTGATGCTAAAAAGTTATTTGCTAACAGTTCTGGACTCGGGAGAATAATGTCTTTCACGTGGACTTAGGGGTTTTCTCTCTATTTTTAATGGGAGTAGATCCCCCCAACTATAGAGTAGATTAGCTAATGTAGGAAAAAAAAATTGATCTCAATATGGATAAATTTTATGTTTTTTTAGTTCAAAATTTTCAAAAGGAAACATATGTGCAAAAACACAAAGAAAATTCATCAATTTAGTAGATATTTTGAACTAGGTTTTAGATAATTTTCACTGATAATGGACCAGTTGACCAATTAAAAATGGAATTTTTGGTTGACAGAGAAAATCCACAGCAAATCTATAAATTTGAGGACACATTCATTGAATTCCAATTTGATAATTTTGACTATTGGACAACTAGACAGATTTGACAAGGTAGATCTGCTAAAAAGGAAGAGAAAATTTGCCGATACTCCAAGATGGATTCATCAAAGGAAAAGTTGGATTTATCGATTGTTAGAATGATTGGAAAAAATGACATAGAAAAGAAATACCATAGATAGTGGAAAAGGCATGAGCTAGACTAATTAAGACATTTATAGGTTTATCACATGAAAGATATGCCAAAGATGCACACATTACCTAAGATTATTTAGGTGGGTGCAATGATTAGTGTAGGTTCACAAAACACTTGATTATACCATCTACTAAATAAAGGATGGATAGGGATAACTACATACATGTGAATTCCCTTACCAAGGAGCACTTGCAAGTGTCACCCCAGTGAATTCTATCCTAACACCTAGATGTGCATCATGTGTAGCTTTAGGTTACAATACACTTCGCTTGCACTACACTAACTGATGGTTCAAGTCCTTAAGCCGTTAGAAACAATTGTCCTAGGGAGATTCCATGAACAAAGGGATCATATACAAAGTCTTTAGCTAGGAGGGTCTCTCCTAGATTCTTCACCACCATGTCTTGGCCTATTGAGGATCTTAGGGCTTCGCCAAACATGACAATGACCACTCCTTGAGGTATAGATGTTGTTCTCCCCTTTTCTGTACTTTTCCAAAAGACATGGTTAAGGTCATCCCTTGGGGCGTTGAAATACCCAAGAAAGCCTCCTAAACAAAAAGATTCATTTAGAAATTTTGATCTCTAAGATTGCACGAAGCACAAGGAGAGAGCATACACATGATCAAATTCTCTTGGGTTGACACACACTCACAAGAACTAGGAAAACTTAAGGTTTTTCATCTCTAGGATCACTAAATGATGCAAGGACAGAGAATATTCCTATAAGCAACCTTAGAAATGATGTAAAGGAGTTAGTTGACCCTTTAATATATGTTAATGTGCCTAATCCAATGGGAACACTAACCTTTGACCACAAAGCTACAAAATACGATGTTAGTATTTGGATATGCCTCGTCTTTGACTAGTGATAGCTGCAAGGATAATATTAGATTGATCACAAAGTAAATGAGTTAGCTAGTCAGTCGTCAAAATAGTAAGAAAGTCAAAGAAAAAAAAAGTAACTATACCTAATGGATCCATCAATCCACAAAGCATATTCACTGATTCAAGACATATTTTTTCAAGTCAGAATTACACATGCTCATCGACTTGCAGAGAAATTTTGTTGATTGGATATGAATTCAAAAACTTGTTCATTTACACCTTTGATTCACGCATTTGTTGATATGTTGCATATTGTTCGACATGTAGTGTGCTTTGGAAAATTAAGAGACATATTTTCTATTTGACACCTACAACATGAAAACTAAAATAGAAAATTTCTCATTAGTTAACCCATGATGTGGGTCCCATTGACGTGGCAAAAATGTGTGCAATATTTTTTGCCAATTCAAATGATTGAAACAAGATAAATCAAACAAACGAAAAATGAATCAAGAACGCATATAAGGTATACATAGTCCAAAAACACTAAAAAAATAAAAAAAAATAACTATGCTAGACTCCTTGTTGTGTAGATTTTCCCACACGATCGACTCGATGTGTGCTCATGAAAATTCAATAACATAACATCACGTTTATGAAAATTTGTGATATTAAATGGTTAAGTGTTAGATGAATAAATGGATTTTGGATTTAAAATGATGGAGGGCTAGGATGAGATCATGCAATCAAGGTTCAAGATTGATTTGGTTCTCTGAAGTGATGAGATTGTGTCAAGTGGCTCAATGAGAGTACATGAGAGGATAAGGGGTGCATGGAGGTACCAGGTTAAAATACTCTCCATAAAGGAAAATTTTGTCCCTCAGACTGAAAAGGGACAAGGAAAGGAATTTAAAATGTTTTGGGTACTTGAGGAAGCAAAACCCATGTCCCCGAGGATATGGGGTCTTTTCCAAAAGGAGAAAATGTTATGAAAAGAGGACAAGGTGTGTGGGGGTGGATATGGAAAGGATTTGAGCCCACTTAATCAAGGATTAAGTGCGTGCATATGCTAATAAAAGCGTTAGGTGGAGATTAGAAGGTTAATCAAAAAAGTTGGATGATGTGACATGAGGGATGAAATTAAATAAATTAAAATTATTTAATTAATTTATTGGATAAAGAAGATAAAAGGTAGCGATAATGGATAAATCATTAAAATTAATTGTTTATCTTAGACTAAGACTTAAGGGTGGTGAAGGATCATCTTTGAATCGATAGCATTTAAAATTATTGTTGCCTTACGAATACTTTTATTTTGAGATCTAGCAAATTCAATTTACTAATAATTTTATTTCAAACACGTGACAACTTAATTTAAGACCCAATTGCCAACTACTTTATTATATTTTCCCCTCAAATCTTTCTTTATTTTCGTCGTTACTCCTTATAATTAAAAAGACAACTGATTTTCTTAACCTGACATGTCACGATGGCGTGTTGGTTTTCACACTTTCGTTTAGATACTCAACATTATGTCTTGATGTCCCTTACCGGGTCTTACCCAGATATTAAAATCTTATCTCCCTAAGCTTATAAATCCCACGTTTATGTCATTTTTCAAAGTCGAAGACTAGCACAGCCTAGGAAATGGCTTAAGTTTGATTTAAAATGCATATACTTTCATGCGAAGCTTACATAGATTAAGTCATACTTCTGACGAGTATGTGTGGAACGGTCAAATTAAAATTCTAGCCAACGGTCATCATTTTTTAGTATACTTCTAATACGAATAGAACTAACGCTGGACGGTCAAATCTAAATTCTAGTAGAGGGGGCTAGTTTTTGTTCTATAAAAAGCAGCTATCTGTGCATACTCATGGCATAACTGCATTGCTTTGTTTTGGATCTGAAACTCTAGGAGTTTACTATAATGAATAGTGGAAAGGGATGAAGAGCCTGCGCAGTGGTGTGCATGTGGTGGGTCTTTCTTGTAGCGGCTCAGGAAGAAGTAAAAGTACTGAGCAGAAGTGGGTTTCCCCATGGATTTCTATTCCGTACAGCCTCTTCTTCATATCAGTATGAAGGGGCTGCTCAGGAAGGAGGAAGAGGCCCAAGCATCTGGGATACTTTCTCCCATATGCCAGGTTAACTTTCACTTTTCTATACACATATTGATCTTCATTTTCCATTTCTATCTATTGATCTGCTCTCTTTTAATCTATGTACGAAATCATATAGAGGGCTAGTATTTCAGTAGCAGCAATCTTAAAATGATTGTGAAAAATTTAACACGTGCAATATTATGATATTGTCATCAGAATTCAATCACATGTAGTTTTTTTAGTCAAATTTATTGGTCTATGTTTCGTGAGTAGTGGTTGACAAGATTCCACTTCTTATGATAATGAATGGTTCACATAACACTCATTGCATCTAGACGATGCTCACAGAATTGAAGCATTGGACCTTCCCAGAAGATTACCCATCCCAATGCTACTCCAACTTCAGCACGCTCAACATGCAATAATAATCATAAAGATTAATGGTCGACTGGAATTGTTGTATATATGTTTTATTTAGCAGTGTAAATGAAACTGTGTGCAGGGACAATCGCTGATGGGAGCAATGGGGATGTTGCTGTGGATGAATATCATCGCTATAAGGTGTGCTACTTCAGCATTTGATTCAAATCATATATTTATCTGATCCATGAAAGATGATGAGCCCATTTTTTCTGTTTTTTTTCGTCATCTGAATGCATTTACTGTTTGCATCTTGAACTACATTAAAGAGGGATAGTGTAATTTACAGGAGGATGTGAAACTGATGAAGGACATGGGCATGGATGCATATAGGCTTTCTATTTCTTGGTCACGGATATTACCATGTGAGCCACTTGTTTTTCTTTCTAGACAAATATAGCTAGCATCTGCAGTGCCTCTCTTAAATCGATTTTTCTTTGGAGACAGATGGCACTGTTAAAGGTGGAATTAACAAAGTCGGGGTGGCCTACTACAACGACCTTATTAACGAACTCTTAAAACATGGTAAAATGTATATCGTTTGCTACTATTGATGCAGATATTAATGCAATACCGTGCAACCATTAACCAACTCTTGTTTGTAGATATCAAGCCTTTCGTGACACTGTTTCAATGGGACCTTCCACAAGCTCTGGAGGACAGCTATGGAGGCTTTCTCAGTGAAAATATTGTGTATTTAATCCTTCCAAATCATTAAATCCTTAATGCATCTATACCCATATAGGATTCCCACTGATTTCGTTGATTACCCGTTTTCTGTGCATAAGGAGATCTATTATCTGATATATGCAGGAAAGATTTTGAAGCTTACACTGAAGTGTGCTTTCAAGAGTTTGGCGATCGAGTGAAGCACTGGATTACATTAAATGAACCTTATACCTACACTTATCAAGGATATGACGTTGGCACATTTGCACCCGGTCGCCATTCCTCTTCTAATGGAAGTTCAAACACAGGAAATTCCGCAACAGAGCCATATATTGTAACCCATAACCTCCTCCTTTCTCATGCAGCTGCTGTGCGTGTATACAAGACCAAGTATCAGGTGACCCACCTTTTTCCCCCTAACTTTTTCTATTCATTGTCAAATTCTACCATTTTTAGTATGCCAATCTGCCATTTTTATGTGTAGGTGGTGCAAAAGGGATTGATCGGGATTACATTAGTGACCAAATGGTTCCTTCCCTATTCAAAATCACATTCTGACCAGAAAGCTGCCCAAAGGGCCATAGATTTTATGTTTGGATGGTAAGAAATCATCTTTTTAAAACAGTCTACTAATGCCCACTTTAGATGCCCGTTCATGTTCATATGAAATTGACTCGCCGTGCAAAATAACAGGTATATGGATCCAATTACAAAAGGGGAATACCCATCAAGTATGAGACAGCTTGTTGGCGAGCGTTTACCCAAATTTTCTACCCATCAATCTGCTATGTTGAAAGGCTCATTTGATTTTTTGGGCTTAAATTATTATACAAGCCTCTACGCTTCTGACATTTCAACACCAGCTAATCCCATGAACACAACCTATACACTGGACTCTCAAGCTAATTTAACAGGTACGCATCTTTTATTTCTTTTTTTAAAGGACATGAATTGACCTGTTCTCGCAATGTTCTATAAAAGTTGCACTTAATCTCTCACATGGGTTGCTATGGAAATCTTATCAGCTGAGAGAAATGGGATGCTCATCGGACCAGCGGTAAGGCTCACAATTTTTTTAAGAACTATTAAAGAAGCAATATTATGAAATGTAGCGTGGCTAGACTTTAATTTTTAATTGGGGATGACAGGCAGGATCGAGTTGGCTTAACGTGTATCCGCGTGGAATAGGAGAGCTGTTGAAGTATATTAAACATACATATGACAATCCACTCATTTTCATCACAGAGAATGGTAAAACATTTTATGGTAGATTGAACTGACAAAAGCAATTTTTAATGATGCACAGTTACCTTAAAATTTTGGCTATCCATATACAATAGTGCAATAAAATTTATTGTTGTTATTACTAGTAGTCAAAAAAAAAAAAAAGAAAGAAAGAAAGAAGATTGTTATAAAAAATAAATTTTAATTTGTTCAAATTAATAAATTTGAATATATTTTAATTCTGTAGGTGTTGATGAAAAAAATGATGATACGTTGTCATTGGCACAAGCTCTTAATGACACTTGGCGAATCGATTTCCACTCGAAGCATTTATCATTTGTTCAACAAGCAATAAGGTAAATCTTTGTGAATTTATTGATTTTTTTTTTTTTTTAATTTTTAGTATTACATACTAAAACATTGTGATGGTTGAATTACAGGGCTGGATCCAACATAAATGGTTACTTTGCATGGACTTTGTTAGACAACTTTGAGTGGACAAATGGCTATACAGTTCGATTTGGTCTTCATTACATTGATTATAAGAATAACTTAAATCGATATCCGAAAGCATCGGCTTATTGGTTTAAAAAATTCTTGAAATAAATATATTATAAAGTACACTTTGTGTATCAATAACAAGAGTTATGCTACAACTCTAATCCTTCCTAAGGGTCGCAAGGATAATTTGCAAAATTCATATTTGTATGGAGTGTTTTATTTTCACTAAGTTGTTCAATCACGGCTTGAATAATTTGTAGAATATAAGAAAATAAAAAATCAATTCACTTTTCAATAATCTTGTCTATTCATCTTTGATTACTGTTAAACTCAAGATTGGGACTGATTTTTTGTAAACAATAAATTTTAATATGCACTATTAACTAATTGTGTCATAATCTAGTCACACATCCTTTATTCATTTTTCAAAAATAGAGCAATGATAGAAGGTTTTAAAATAATTCATGTCACAAATGAAAAATACTTTTAATAGTTACCAAAGTAAGTATGAGCTTATGTTGAGAAAATAATAATGTTTATCTACAACTTGTGTTTTAACTTGCTTACAATTAAATAGTTGCAAATAGCCAAGATAGTTTTACCTTTTTGGATTATTTCCCTCGTGTATTTGAAACCTATTAATGTGTGTTAGCATGTATAATGCCTACTAACAATATAGTCCTAATAGCGTTTCAATTTTTTTTGGCTATACCAAGATATATTTATCCTAATAAAATAGTGAATCAAAAGAAGCAAGAAATGTGATAATACTCAAGCTAATCTTCGAGGAGCGTATCGTAAATTTTTTAGATCTTTAATATTGTAGAAAGAAGAAACACATATAAAACATAAGCAAACATCATATCACAAAATTGATTTACTTTGGATTTTTTTGAACAATGGCCCCTCATTCGAAAGCAACCCAATGTATTATTTAGTAAACTAAACATAGATAAAACGCACTTGTAGAGAAATTATTTATTATAGTATCACTAGCTAGATATCTAGAGTTATTTTGATAGCATAACAATACCTACATACTCGCTATCAAAACTCCCAACTCAAGCATCCTATAAATAGAAGTAGTACACAAAACCATTAAATGGTAGTTACAAAATTATAATATGAAACAAACAAAAGAAAGTGGCACCCAAATGATAAGATGAGCTCATATGTTAAAAGTAAAATATTCTTTCCAATTGTCATAACCATATATCCTAAGCCATTCGCCGATCAAGAATTCTATTTTGGTTTCATTATCTTAAATCAAATTTTCCTATGATCTGTCATAACATTCTTCATAAGTTGCTCATATAACTCTCTTTTACAACTATTTTTTTGTCTTAGAATTTTGTACATTTCCAATGTAGGAGATAAAAGTTTAAAAGGACACAACTTTTGATTTGGGAGGCCATTCCGGCCTACTTTTTAAAATTACAGAAATAAAAAGGATCGATGTAAAAGGTATCAAGAGAGGTGATGTTGAAAAAATTTCAAGAATTTCCCAAAAATAAAGCTTAATAATTATTTTTTAATGTTTTATCTAGTTAAAAAAATGCATTCTTCATATACTCAACATTAGGAGAATGGTAGAAAAACCTCTCCTAACATTCTCACTTGTAAAAAACCGTGTTAGAGGAGAGGGAGTACGAACAATTTTGAAGTAATTGATGCTAGCCAAGAGACCCACAAGCTCATAACTCCACCTAAAATGATATGTTCTAATTGACTTTATAATGTCTTTACAATATTTTGCAAAGTGTGAATATTCTCTAGCATCACCCTCTCATCATCTACCATGTCACAAACTAAGTGGTATTAAAATTAGTATGATTAATACTCATATGAAAGGTCAATTTATTTTACATGCATATGCCACCCTAATTGTTAAATAGAATTGTAGTATCACCTAGACTCGGCCTCGAATGAAAGATCAATTTATTTGCCATATATTTGTCACCCTAATTATTAAATAGAATTATAATATCTCCCAGACTTAGTCTCACATGTAAGTAGAATCACTTGACAAACGAATAACTTATAAGCTCATGAGTAGATATCGTGAACTATGACTGTATAGTGGATAAAGTAGCCACAAATTTCAGCTTGCTCATCCAAATGATAACACCACTAAACATGGTGAGTATATATCCACTATTAGATATAATACTATCAACATTCCTATACCAATTAGAATCCACATATCCATAAGTGGTTACTAAGTTTTAGTCCCTTAGGGATCTACCATGATGGAAAATAGAGTAATTAGAGTACCATATAAGAATCTAAAGACCGTCTTCATTGCATCTTAAGATACCTGTCCATGATTAGTCATGAAATAGATAAGGATCCATTTTCTTGGGTGATTTTTGTCCATTTATTGTATTTTAAGCTCCTAATAGTAGTAGTATATGTTACTCTTGCCACATTCTCTATCTCACTAGGATAACTCAAATACTACTTAGTTGATAACTTAATACCCATTGAAATAATATCACCCAAAGGTCTATAAGATAACATGTTGAATCTCTCCATAATTACTTTCACCTAGTAAAATCATTTTTATCTCTATCTCTTCTAATACCCATCCCAAAGATGAACCTGCAGTGTAGGAAAATGCGTACCCTTGAATTTTCGCACTTAATTGGGCCCGCCTTGCTTTGTTTATCCCTATTTATGTCTTAATTGTTCCTATTTTGTATCCACAATCCTAATATTTACTATACCTTTTTCGGCTAATCCCTACAAACATCAATGGATAGATGATAATTTAATGATTCTGGCAATGTGCCTCTAATTTTTGGGTTGGGACTAACATGCCACCTAGGGAATCTTTGTCCCCCAAAGGTCTTGGGACCCTGATTTCAAATGTTCCTAAAAGCGGCCCCCTTTTTGGAGTCTATGCCCCGAGTTTCATACCTCGGGACTAAGACGCCACCTAGGGCATCTTAGTCCCCCTTAAGGTATTTTTCAGGATTTAATTTCAGATCTTGGTGGGATTTAGCCTCCTTTAATTAATGATTTCATATGTCAGCTTGTTGTAGTGTAATTTCGGGATATTAAGCATAGATAAGTATAAATACATAGTTCTTTCTCTCATTTTCATATCGAGAATTTTGTGAGAGCATTCCTAATAGCATAGTTAAGTTCACAAGAGCATTCAAGAGCAGTTCACTAAGCATTTTGAGCCATCATCAAGATTCAAGTATCATGTCAAAGATATTCCTACATTATGTGTGTTTTTGAGCTAACAATTTGTGATGTAGGGTTTCAATTCAAGCAATCAATTCAAGTCAAGGTCTATCATGTCAAAACCCGTTTAATTAGCTTAGATTAATCACTTAATTGCTATATTAATTGTATAATAATAAGTGATTAAATGAAATACAATTTGGTTATGTAATACTTGAAAGGTAATTAAGAATTATTATATTGATGATGACTAATTGTGTGTTTTATTTCATAAGTGCATCATGAGCTATTGACATTTTTCATGTTGGAGAGAGAGTATCATCAAGGCGAAGGGTCTAGCCATTGGAGGTAACCTACATGACGGAATCAACGCGCGCACACACACACAATTAGACTAATCTAATTAGGTTGCATATAGGTGAAAAGGATTAGGAACTTTGGGTTTCGTTATTGGAAACTTATATTGTTTTATGAATGATGCATAAATATATCTACATGAGAACAATATATCTTTATAAAAATATAGATAAAGTAAATAATAATCGGAGAGATGTGTTAATGAGGGTTGTGAACCAAACCTAGCACAATAGTGTTTAAGTTTCTAATACATAGTTGTATTTAGATTGTTTATCAAAACGAGGCCCAAACTAAGTGAGAATTGGTACGAAAATATAATTAATATCATTCCTTTTATTTAATTATTATTATAATAAAAGAATAAAATATATATTTTTGCTAAATAATATTATAATTAATAAGAACATTATAAGTTCTTTTATTTTATTTGGAGATTTAAAAAAAAAATTAAATGATAAAGTAAAATAATATTAAATTTTAATGTTAAGTATTTTTTTTTACTTTAAAAAGGAAAAGTTTGAAATGTTTCAAAAGAACAAAAATTTAAAATTATTTATATATAATAAGGTACAACATTTTTTTTCCTTCCCCACGTGTCTTGTTGAAGCCTTCAAAATTTGCATGGATATGCGGTGGCTTATGTTGGAAAAGGGTGTGAAATATCACTTTACACTTGCCATTTGGGGCGATCGCATGTTGTCAAGAGGATTTCATTTTTTTAACAAGCGAGGCTCTTCGTACAGGGGAAGAAAAAAAAAAACAAAACCTAGAGTCCCTCCTGTCTGTGGCAATTTCTTAGCAGAAGCCCATGCCGCCAACAACTTCATTTAGTTGTCATTAAAATGGGCTAATTTGATTAGTTGCAAGAAGGTTCTCTGTAGCTGTAAAAGCAAAAATCTCAATAAAAATGGGATGTTGTGTCTACACAGTTATTATGGAAGCAAACTCAATATGGTCACTATGGTATGTATGCATGCATTTTGCACTTAGTTAAGCAATTAAATGCTTACATTTCTTGTTTGCTTTGAAGCATTTGAAAATGTTTAGAAATCATGGACTTATTTCAAATGAATCCATTTGTCTATATGTGCAAATAATCTACACCGTCTAGAATTCCAATCATTTCTTTAGTTTCATTGAAGGATTGTAACTAATAATATCTATATTTACCCAACAACATTGATGTTTGAAATAATCAATTATCCCAGTTTCAAATTGTAAATTATTTAACAAGAATCAACAACTTATTCATTTACGAAAAACAATGTCATAGGGATGGTCAGGATGTGCTATGGCCATATTTTAGGAAGTAAAAATAAATATGTTAAGATAGATTTGGAAGATGTGCATATTGCCACATTTCTCTCTACCTAAATTGTGGGTTAATCCAATCCTTCATATAATTGGTCAGATTATAGGCTCAAAGTTGGATTCCTTTGTTACTAATTTTCTTAAAGAATAAATAAGGAGAAAATTCATGGAAGGGAGCTTAAAGGATCTATTATTTGTTTGGGCAAGGCTTAAAGAAAAATGAGGATCAAAAGTGGATTAGGAAAAATATTTTCAAAGATCTACGTCTTGAGGTCATTGTAGGACCCTAGTAAGAGTAGAGTCAAGTATTGAAACTGTGGAAAATGTGTGCATGTTAAGGATTGTAGAAATCAGATAATTTTTTACCCCTCTGAGGAAAAATATAATGATGAAGATGATTTTTGACCATTTCTTGACTAGATTTCTCCACAAGAGAAATTATTTCAAGTCACGCCATTAGCAAGGATGCATTGCATGTGTCATTTTTATTCTATGTCATGACTTTTATGGTGAGTAGATTTACAATAATATAGTTGCAACTGTATAAAAAAATGGCTAGTCCATGTTTTTCGTGCTAATTTATTACTTTAAAAGTTGGGGAATTAAAATATAGACAATATTATCATGTGTGAGCACCCCTAATTCTGCACTCAATCTAAACTCCAACACTCATTAGCAATGGGGTTAGTTCGTGCAAATGCAAATGTACAAATACTCCTATGAAATAATGCATCATACTTCATGATCAAAATGAAATAAAAACATAAACCAAAAATCCTTAGAGAAGCACAATGCACACCTATTCCATAGTGGATTGGTGTCGATTTGTTGTGAAAAGTGACCCTTTCCGAACCCTTGACAATCCAATGATGAAAATGCAATGATAATTGACAAAATTAGTTCTCAATGTGAAGAGAGTAACTTTGCATGAAGATTGTGGATGATAAGATGAAGGATAGCCTCTCCATTTATAGAAGATTATGATGAGAGAAGAGGCCAAAGGGATGGATGTGGGATAAAAACCCAACCAATAAGAAGGATCAACTTGTCACCATGTGAAAGGGCCAAGGATGTGCAAGTTTCGATGAATGTGCCAATAAATGCATATATTTTAAATTTTAAAATGTTGAAATGACAAGGTGGAGGGAGAGTCAAATGGAGTGATGGCCACTTGGATCAATGCAAAAGGACTTGTAAGGTGACATAAATGCCTTGTTGGAAGGACTCATCCCACTTGGATTTGAATAAAAATTTGAGGGAATATTCTCTAAAGACGCCTTGTTGAGGGAAAATGAAGATTTAATAAATGAATTAAATGATTTGTTTGTGCAAATGGGAAAATCTGGAGGATGTGACGTGAGTTTAGATTAAATTAATCAGGATTTAGTTAACTTAAGTGAAGATTAGGGGATTTGACCCATGTGACTTAGATTTATGAATTAAAATAAATAAAAAGGAGATGAAAAGTGATTTAGACTTAGCTAAATACATGTTTTGATTTATTTAGCTTGAAAGGAATGATGTTAGTGGTTTAATTAAATAAGTTTGATTTAATTAATTAAATGAAGAACTTTAGAAGCTAATTAAATAAGATTGGTTTATTTAATTAAAGAGGGACCTTAGGATTGATTTATGATTTAATTAAGTAAATTAGATTGATTTTATGAATAGAGGAATTAATATGGATTAATAAAGGGATGATTTAAAGAAGAATCGAAGTTAGTTGATTAGGACATTTTTCATGTCTACATCATGACATACCCTAAAATTATTAAAGGGGGGTAATTCAAGTTAGTTTTGTAACTAAATATTAAATGTTGATTGATAGAGATAGATATTTAATAGATATACATTGTTGGTGAATGTTTAATTGATTCATTCAATGTAATGCAAAGCATATATACAAGGGAGCAGTTGGTA
Source organism: Sequoia sempervirens (assembly GCA_007258455.2). NCBI lineage: Eukaryota > Viridiplantae > Streptophyta > Pinopsida > Cupressales > Cupressaceae > Sequoia > Sequoia sempervirens. The sequence continues at coordinate 27,553 of VDFB02291524.1, forward strand.
GCAGCTACTGAATGAAGCAACACTTGTACCGAACAATTTAACTACTTACTCAAACACCCACACAAACAATATAATATACCATTTAATAATTATGCTATCATTCCCACCCTTGTTTTTTTGTTCCTACAAATGTATCCCCAAAATCTTAGAATTAACCTTACCAAGGGACTCCACCTTAAGGCTTACATAAAAAAAATTGTTGATTACAAAAAATATGGATACATTCTCGAGAAGATTTTCCTTTTGAAGAATCAAATCCTAAATCAGGTGGAACTCCATCAAGCTACCTCGTGACCCTCAAAAAATTATAGCTTCAAGTTGAATTCCTGAGTGCTTCCTTCCATGAACTCTCAAATCATGGATTCCTAAATTATTCAACAACAATCCATATTGAGCTCTCCAAACACATGGCTCCATCAAGTTGTCTGATGACCCTCAGAAGGGTATAATTATTGGTCACAGTCTCATAATCCTACAAGACAACCATCAATATTGATCTCTTCACCAAACCCCTTACTTGTCCTCAACACCATACCAAACCCCTAAATTTTAAGATAATACAGAATCATACCAACTAATCAGCATCCAACCATACAAATCTGTACACTATAATCTAACGCTAGGAACTTATTATTAGACAGCTATGTAAAGGTGAGATGAATTCCATTTTAAACAATAGTACCACTATCACTCACCATAATAACCTTCCCTATGAAGAAGGTAGTCAATTTAACTTACCCTTTCTTGACAAGATTTTTCCACAAGAGAAAGAATATTTTGCGTCATGTCATTGGTGGGGTACATTACATGTGCCATCTTGAGTCCATATCATCACTCTTCTGGTGTGTATAGTTGACATAATATAGCTATAATTGTATTAAAAGTAAATGGTTGATACATATTTTTCATACTAATGTCCTAGTTTAAAAGGTTTGGTATTACAAAATTGATAATATAATCATGATATAAATAGTAATTAATGATGGGAGAGAACTCGGGTTAGTTATGCAATTCACTTTTATATGTTAATTGATGAAGATAATAAAATTAATGCACCTTAGAGCTATGAATATACTAGATAGTAATGTGTATGCATGAGAACCAAAATATTTTGTTATGTTTTATTTTGGGCTACCTTCTAGATCTAGCTCACAGTTGTGAATTTAACTTGACTTGGAATGATCTTTGAATTCTCTAAAACTTGAACTACAAGATTAAAAAAAAATCATGCTCTTAGGGATTTTTAATCAACTTAGTAGTATTTAAAAACTTGATAAACAAATAGTTTTAAACATGCACTTGAATTCTCCAATTTTTGTTAGGTTATTAACATGCACTATTATGAGTTTGATGAGATATGTTATTTTCCTTTCTTGGTTTGATTCAAATGTGAATGAGTGTTCTTGTGATAATAAATAATTGTTAAAAAATATTAAATAGTTAAGGCATGATCTTATATGATTAACATGAATGTGATGAATCTGTTTTCATGCATAGTTACATAATTGCGGTAATGGAAAAACTATCCCTTCTACTTTCCCCTCACTTGTTTGGGCCTTCCTTGTGAATTGGGCTTAATACATCCTTGATTTACTGTTGTAATGTGTTTAACACATTCACATTAGGTCTTGGACCCTTGTTAATTAAAAAACATAAATGATACCTTCCTAAAGTGTTGTGAAGTGTTGTACCTCACTTTCACACTTTTCTAAGGACTTATTAATTAATTACACCTAATAAACCTCTTTTTAACTTTAATCTTGCCTTATTTTAAAAGTGTTGTAAAGTGTTGACATAACCCACTTTCATACTTTTCTAGGCTTGTCGTTAATAATTGGGCTTTATTATGCTTTAATTGCCCCTATTTTGCATCCACAAGCCTCATTTAATGCATCTTTTCGAGGATAATCCCGAAACCAATCATTATCCAATCATAATTTAGGTGTTTCAAGATTCAATGGCCTAGATTTAGTGATCTCAGACTCATTAGCCACCTTGGGCGAATGAGTCCCACCTAGGTTTTTCGGTCTCAAACCTGATTTTAGACATTTATAAGCATTTTTTAAATTGGTCCCAAAATTTAGGCCTGGTGGGACTCATTCGCCACCTTGGGTGAATGAGTCCTGTGTGGTCCAAAATCAAAATTAATTCAAATTTATCGTGGAATTTTATCCTCCTAGATCTGATGTCGGCTTGTAGTGTTGTAATTTCAAGAATTCTTGCATAATTGAGTATAAATACAAGGTTCTTTCACTCATTTTCACCCAAGCATTCAAGAGATCGCCTAAGACTTTTATGAGAGCATTCCTTATAGCATGTTGAGTTCACAAGAGCATTCAAGCATTTTCAAGAGAATTCAAGAGCAGACTATCAAGAATTTTAGAGCAGCATTCAAGCAATCAATCATCATGCCAAAGATTCCATCCATCATGTTGTTTTAGAGCTAACAATTATGGTGTAGGACTTTATGATTCAAGTAAGCATTACATTCAATATCTATCCAATTCAAGCAAGAATCAAGGTCTACATCCATTGGAGCCATTACATGCATGTTTGTAGCATTCCATTGCTACGGTTTGGTGAGTTGCAGCATTGCCATTTGTTCATTCACTATTATCCATTCTTATTTGATTTCATTTCAAGGTTTAATTACCAACAAGGGGTTTGACCAAAAAAAACCCCTATTCCCTAAACCAACAACATTTTCCCCTCTCCCGTGTGTGTGATTTGTAGGTCTGCATTGCATATTTTCCATGGAGCAAGATTGGAGAAATGTTGCAAACCATTCAAAGTTGTCAAAGTTGTCATCAAGTCTTGGAGAACCTTGGAGAAGACCCACAAGTTGCAATTAGGGTTTCGGCTCCATAAATCACATAGGAAGAATAGATTAGATAGAGAAGAGTAGGATCAACCTTTGAAGTTTTAGAAAAGCCCAATTGGACTAATTTTCCACTTCTGGCGAATGAGTCCCAGTAACAGTCAATTTTCGTTATTTTGCTAATTCAGATACCCTTTAAGCAGATTCCTGTTCCCGCACAGTTTTTAAGATCTTTGAAAATATTTCTCCTAATCCACTTTTGATCCTCATTTTTCTTTAAGCCTTGCCCAAAAAAATAACAGATCCTTTAAGCTCCCTTCCATGAATTTTCTCCTTATTTATTCTTCAAGAAAAGTAGTAACAAAGGAATCCAACTTTGAGCCTATCATCTGACCAATTAGATAAAGGATTAGATTAAACCAAAATTTAGGTAAAGAGAAATGTCGCAATATACACATCTTCCAAATCTATCTTAACATCAATGAATCCTAATTATCTTAAATCAAATTAAATGAATTTTTCTACAAATTCCCCATATTTATTTTTAATAAATATATTTGTTCTTTTCAAATATAAATTATTTACCATATCCCTTGCATGGTATATGTCACTAATTATTTTTCAATGAACATATGTATTGATTTCCTCAAAAAATATTGGAGGGACATAATCTACAAGACGCAACCAAATGGTTCCTCATAAATTTTTATCAAAAAAATTCGAACCGTCATTATACATATCATCTATTTTATTTTTATTTGAAAGGACCCTCCACTAGTCTATCTCTTCAAGTTGATCCTACATCTTTGACATCCATAACTCATAGATCTAGTGTCATTAAACTTTTCAATCTTTGAACAAAAGGTAGAATCCATGATTTCCACTCAAAAATATGAAAAACCATTCAAACAAATAACTCCAACTATGGCTAGAAAAAACTTCAAAAATTTAAAAAAGTGAACGCTTTTCAATAATACCAAGAATCTAGAATACCGAATGTTTTTATAACAAGCTAAACTACTACACATGGTATCCCTGAATAAAGTATGAAAATCTTATTTCATTATTGTAGTATTAGATTATCTATTATAATATTTATATGAAATAAAATATAAATAAAAAAATCCATGATAAATAAATACATGGCACTAATATACTTGGAGAAAACCTTGTGAAAATATGCCCCCATCAAAGAGAGACACAAGTATGAATTAATATTGAACATATGAGTATATATATAACACACATTTTCACTTCAATCTAGAAATATTCTTGCAACTCCCTGTACAATTGTGAAATATCTATAAAATTTGCTATTATAACCCCGCATGCATTTGCATCTATTAAAATGAAGAAATTTGTACAACTCTAGGTAGTTTTTACAAACTCCTCTCTCCAAATGAGCGCCCAAGTGACAAATGTCGGTATGGCACACCTCTATGAAGTAGGAACAAACAACAATGCTTTCATGAAGCACCCAGGTGATAAGTGGCACTCTGTTTGAGCTCCACACCTTGCATGTAGGATATAACACTACCCGAAAGGCCCCACAAATAACTATGACAACTATTATAGTTGGAAACTTAGGATATATCAATATTTGCGCAATTATTTATCCGAAAGTAATCTTAGGACTCAAAGGTTGAGACACCTTAATCCTAATAGGATTGTGGGTTGAAGGAGAACAAGCCAAGATATGAAGAGGATTTTGGCTAGGTAGTGTGGTATGAAAATGGGATGGAGGATACATGAGATGTTTTTAGTATGTA
>VDFB02291525.1:0-89050 GCA_007258455.2 Sequoia sempervirens
TTCTCCATCTTTCTCTTAAATTCTCTTTCTTCTCAATCATGTATACTAGATCAAAGATCTGCATCTTCTTCATCCTACGTATATGCTCTTCCTCTCTTCGACATTGGTTGCTTCCCTGAATTTTGGGTGCATTCTTCTCTTGAAGTAATCAATCCTTACATTCCTCTCTTCATTTTAGAATTCTTTTATGTGTTATTATTTTTTAATTTGGGGACGACGCATAGTATTGAGACAACCTTTTACATCAAGGTCTCTTTCACTTTGCTAACTCAAATCCTTTAGTTTGTTGTGTGTCTATGTGCATGTTTTTTTATGTTCTAACCTTGTAGTGTAGTGGATTTTTATGTTCTAACATCATTGTCTTGTGTAGGTTTTTCTTGTCTAATGTGTTTGTTTTGTAGGTTTTTAGTTTGGGGGCATGCTTCCTTGGTTCGAAGAGTTGCCTGCATCCTCAACAATATCCTTTTTGGAATAATGATGTTATTTATGCTTAGTATATTTCCTTTAGCATGCATATTAGTGTAGATTCATATGCTCGCTAAAGTGGGGGAAAAATGTAATGTCATAAAATTGCACCCCCTTGCAATTTCACATAAATTCTTGCATTTGCTTTAGTGTCCACTCCACTAGCATTTGTGTAGGCTTATTTCAGCCCCAGCATCAACCTTTTTCCCTCTCAAGATGTTCAAGATCCCTTTTCAGCAACTACCTTTGCTTGTTAGCTTTGCATCAAACCTTGTTCCTTTCTTGTTCTTATCGTTTTGTAGTGTGATGTGTCTAGACACTAGCATGCTGTACGAATTTTTATGTGCCGCACTAGTGACTTGGGACATTTCAAGGTTTAAACCACCATTTTTTAGCATGTTTTCCACTTGTCAACATTTTTTGTTGGTGGTAACCACTCAGGAAGTTTCTTTTCCCTCTTTAAAAGTTGTCTTTTCAACTCATTTGGCCTTCTTCTCCTCTTGGCTTATCTTTTGAGATTTCTCTCTTGCACACACTCTCCTTTCCCTCTTTACTCTCTTGCTTGCACAAACCTCTCACTTGTTACAGTAGCTTCAAGCACTCGTAAGCTCTTACAACACTCTTTGCAACTCTCTTGGTTCTCGCAACCCTCTCTTTCATTCTTGCTCTCTTTGGCTTCCTTAAGCCTTGCAGCTGATATCTCTCTTACTTTGTGCTTGTGAGCATCTTAGGATTTATCACATCCTTTTGATATAGGCTCTCCTCCTTGAGTGGGGATTTATTTTTTCACTCTTGCATTCCTTTCATTCCTATTATCTCTATCTATCTATTTGGCTGTCTATGGAGGTGGGAACACCAAAACAGGGGTTTGATTGAGGAAAACCCCTATATAGCCCCAACATTCCCTCTAGATCTTACATATGCAGGTTTTGAAGATATCTACTAGTTGTAGGCTTCATTACTTGGGTTGTTGTGAGCATTTTCCTTCTCTATTCTCTCTAGTTCTATCATTTACTTTAATTTATTCTAGTTTTGTTACATTTTGTTACCTTCTCGTATTCTATAAGTTCTTAGCAATCTGATTGTTAGTAGTCACTAAGTTATTTTCTAGGATATTCTCACTTTCTAGTTCGTAAGAGACGCTAGCGCGCCTCTGGGACTATAGTGCATTGTGTTGTCTTCCTTATTCCACACTATCGTCCTTTAGTCGAAATCCTATTAGTTTGTCCAAAAAACCTATGTGGCTTGCTCTTTCTAATTCTAGAACTCTTGTTGTGTCCCTTGAGGTAGTTTAGGGAAGTTCACCCCTTGGGAGTCTCTTGAGAATAAAGAGACTCATGAGTAGTGAATCCCCCTTCTCTACAATCAAGAACCATGTTAGTTCTACCATCTAAGCTTTGGTGTTGTGCCCTACTTAACTAATACCATCGTACAACTATGGATACCTTCCAACTATGTACAATATCTCTAACTAGCTAAGTATCTGGGTCACGGTGAACCAACAAGTGCATGTAGAGCCAACTATGCTCACTTTGGCCAAAGTGTGTATTAAGAATACAATTGCTATGAGGAGCGAAGTTGTTTGTTCACCCACCCTACTTGACTTGGAATAATTTTTTTTACCTAGAGTAATCTTGAACAAACTATTCAACCCTCTAGATAATCATAAAGAACTTTTGCATGCCACAACCTATCTCTTAACACAACTCAACTAAATTTGGTAAAGTGTTGTACTTTTCTCAAATCCCCATGTTACTTGATATAACTATCGAGCCTTGGAAACTTCCATTGGTTCAAGACATAATCAGAGTACAAAGACTTTCTACTCTCAAGGATGATCTTCATAGAATTCACTTGTTGACATAGACAATAAACTTGACCCAACTGGTCAACAAGTAACCAAGAATTTTCAAGCACATAATACTCATTACTAGATGGTACCTTACTCAATATAAAACCATAGAAGGGCTTGGGCACTTACAACAAAAGTAAATTTACATTTAAGAAAATCAATTCAATTCACTATTCATTTGTCAAGAAGAAAGCAAGGACTCTATCCTTTTACTGCATAGACAATATTGCCACTTTAGCACCTATCTCTACTTTTTAATTTATTACTTCTTCTTTCACACAATCTTTAATATTGGTTCCAAAACCCACATTAACAAGATTCAACTCATAATCTTTATGTGTGCATTCAAGAAATTTTAAGGAAACTAAACTTTTTCATACATTATAGAGCTCGTAATTTGCTAAGAAACTCTAGCTATTTTTAGCATGACTAGAAAAGTTATTTTTCCTAAAGGTTGTAATCATACCAAACAAGAATACCTTGAAAAAGAATACACTAGGCATAATGAGAAAGCTTTGGCTCAAGAATATCCAATCAAATATTATAAAATCTACACTCTCAAATTATCAATGCATATTGTTAAATCCATCTCTAATTGTAGATAAACATCATTAAAAAAATGAAGCAAAACTAAGAAATAGTGTATCAAGGTATCATTTCCAATTTGTGCATTGTGGTTTGAAATATTGAGCTCCAAATTTGTGAAAAAATATAGATTGGAGGAACAAAATCAAAATGATTTCATAATTTTTGTGATCTCAATTGGATAAATGAAACTTCCCTTTAGCTTCAGATTAAAAAAAATGTTTCACTTTGGAAAAGAGATATAGAAGGATGTTGATCCCCTTTTTAAAAATAGAATTAAAAAATTGGTGAAATGAAATCAAGATTTTTATTTTTCATTTGCCAATAGTGGCATGGTTTAAGTTGTGATTTGTTCTTTCCATCAAGGTTCAAACCCCATTGGGGTGTTGTTGAGTATTTATGTTGGAGATGAGGTCCCTCGATTGAGACCTCATTAGTTCATAGCTCTGGGTCAAAAGCGTTTACCCTTCTAATAAAAAAATTGTTATAATAATTATGCCAATAGTGGCATGGTGTGATGGTTAATTTGTTGTGTTGTTATTCTTGCCATCAAGGTTCACACCCCATTAGGTGTAATTGTTGAGAATTTATATTGGGGATGAGGTCCCTCATTTGTGACCTCACTGGTTCGTAGCTCCAGGTCAAAAGCATTTACCCTCTTTAAAAAAATATATTTTCCATTTTTCATAATTTACTATATAGCATAATTTTTCAATAAACTAAAAATAGATAATGTAAAAAAATAATACATTAAATAAATAATTACTTATGTTTGTATTAATAATGGTAAAGACTACAAAATACAACATTTGCATAATTATGTTAAGTCACTGATATGCTATCTTCTGGCTATGAGTAGAGCCCCTGATATGCCCTCTACTGGAAACGTATTGTTGGGAAATGGTGTTGTACACCATTGCATAAAATTTTATATTATAATGTTGTCATTAAATAATTATTTAGTTGTGATGCACGTAGGTGGTGTGGTTAATCACACTAGGTAATTATTTGGGAACCACTTTATGTTTTATTGTACATTGTATTATTATTGAATGTGTGAGAGACATGGGATAATGATTTAATATTGTGGAAATATTTAAAAAGTGAAAATTTAGTACCCAATATTAAATAAGGGGTTAGTGATTTTGTATTCACATGGTTTTGTGGTGCATGGTTTTATCTTACCATTTGGTTGTATTTATGTGAGTCTTTATGAGGAGTACATATGTGAAGCATGGCATGGGATGTGTGGATTCATGCCTAGACACATGGAGGATGCATTGGAGAGGCTTGATGCTTCAGAGGTATTCATTGTAACTATTATATGCTTTATTGTCGAATAATAGATAGAGTATGGATGCTTTTGGAGGCAGGGTTTTTCCCTCTTGAAGGTTTTCCTAGGGTATATCTTGTGTTATTTTGTGGCTTAATTATTTGATCTATGCATTATAGTTACTTGCATACATGTTTATCTCTCATGGGGTTATGTAGAAAATGGATTAAGATTGTGGGTATTATGTATTATTTCCTAACAAGTGGCATCAAAGCTTTCATGGTTGATGGGAAGTGTGAGCTTCCATGTTTTTGGTTATAACCCTTATTTGAGTATATTTTCTCAAAGTTGAATCCATGGACATGCATGTTAGATCTGAGTCATTACAAGGTATGGATCACATGTTTTAGGTGTTTATATGTAGATTTGGGCTTTTGGATTGTAAAGATTTGTTTGATTTATTGCAAATCTAAGGCATACAAAATATGGGTCAAAAGGGTTTCTTGGATTGAGCTTTCATATGAGGGTTTTATAGAGAAAATTTCATGGATGACCTCTTGAGACAAAATGGACCTCACCATTGGATCCAAGATGGCTGAGAAACGAAAATGACATAAAATTTTCCCTATTTTGGAAAAGTTGAAAAAAAAGGCAAAAAAAAATAGCCCCAGCCTGACCGTACGGTCGTCTAGGGTGCCTACGAAAAAAATTATTAAAAAATAAAAATTCCTACATTTAAATCTTTAATTGAAAAATATTGCAAATATTAAAAAAGGAAAAATTCGAAAAGATTTATATTGAAAATTTTATTGAAAAATAAAAATAAAAATAAAAAAATGTATATTAAGGGGGGTGGGGTCTGTAGACCTTGTGCCCTAACACTATCGGCCTAAACAGGTGATAGTATGTCACTAGTGTTGTCAATCAGTGGCCTTCCGCCCAAAGCCTTGGCCCGAGGTCCCATGGGGACCACCTAGACAGCTCTAGGACTTAAGAAAATATCGCCAAAAAATTAAAATAAAATTTATTAACATTTAAATCTGCCAAAGATTTTCAAAATGGAAAATTAAAACCAATTCTATATATTTTTGGGTGTGCACCACCATGGCAGCGGACCATTGACTAGCTGCCAACTTGTCACCAAAGGGTTGCCTGCTAGCTTGCCTATATAGCCAAATTGGACTTTTTTTAAAACTAGCATAAATTTCACCCAAGGAGTTTGTTTTTCAACTTCTTATACTCATTGGAAAGGTGGTTCTGAGCACTATGCGGTGGTACAGGTTTCATTTCCTAATTTTGTAGAACTTTTGATCAATATTTTGAGCCTAGAAGCTAAATGTTCTCTTCTACACGTGGTTTTGGTCATAGTTTTTGCATACAAAATCATATTTTTAATTTTGAATAGGCATTGGAGAGCATGTGCAGTGTACTACATAGTGAATCAAGTTTATAGGTGTTTTTCAACATTAGAATTTGATGGTGATAGGTACATAGGTTATCTTCAGTTTTGAGGACATGGTTTAACACAAGTGGAGACTTGGAGTCTCGTATGGGTGATAGTTGAGTGCAAGTACAACGTTGGCTATGATTATGGTGTCATGGGTATGCAGGTACATTTATATATTGGCATGACATGATCATGTATGTGGTTATTTGGTGGTGATATGGTTTGGTGTTAGGAGGTTGTTCTTATCTCCTTGATGCTTATTTGGTTCTTTGACTATGGTTACTCATTTGTGGACATGTTTCACAAATCATATATGTGGTTGATTTGGTGTTTGAGTCTTGATGTTTATAGGATTATCTTCATTGATATCTCAATTTGCAGGTTACTAACGTGATGATGAGTTTGTATGCTTCATTATTTGGGATCTATGAGTTATGCAAGTTTGTGGATTAGCTAACCATTTCTTGCAATGGGATGAATCGGTGTGGACTATCTATATCTATGAGATTGATTTAGTTTTGATACAAATTTTGTTAGTTGGCCTTGTCTGTGGTCATTTTTGCATTGGTATGTTGCTTTGGGATGAGAGGATGGATGGTTAGAGTACCTAATTATTTGATTGTTGGGACTTGTAACATGTGGTTTGATCATGATGTCATGATAGCTTGGTTACTTCGTTGGTTACACTTTCAATGGGAGATTTTTGATAGTGATGATTTGGTGATGTAGGATTGGTTCCTGATGTTTTGTTGGTGGTTGTATCTTCTTGGCTTGGAGGTCTCAGTTCTACTTGGTATTTTTTGACATTTCAATTGCATGTGTGGACCTATATGATCTTCATGGAGGAGATGGTTGTCATGATGCCATGTGTAGCTCAATATTATGATTCAGTGGGAGTTTTTAGTAGTGAAATAATTCATCATTTGTGATGGTTATCTTCATGTGATTAGAGATGTTGTTTCTTGGTTTAGAGTGTGATTGGTATTGTGTCATGGTTTACTCTTGATATCGATTTAGAGGTTTGACATGATACATGTTCTCTAGGCACCAAGATGTTTATGTATTGTTGCATGGATCTCCTAGGAGGAGATGGTTAGATCATGATATCATGATAGGTTCTTGATTTTGCAATTAGATTGATCTTGGTGGTTCTCTTGGTATTGAGTACATTGGTAATTTTCTTGGGGGATTCATTAGGATGTTGTGTTACATTTAGATTTTGGCATGTATTGATTGGATACAAGTGCTCATGGATACTTGGAGATGTGGGTGAGGTTGGAATTCTCTTATGATTAGAGACATTTTCTTGAAACAGCTATGCTTTGGAGGTTTCAATAGGAAGATATAGGAGATTTCACCTAGATATGGACATGAATTTATGATGGACCTATAGAGGAGATTGTTCTTTGAGTCATGATGACTTGGTTATCTTGGAGGAGCATTCTCATTCCCCACCCTTGGTCTATTCAATAGTTTATCATCTAATGGTATTGCCCATCCTATTTTTGATATGTTATGTTTCATGCTTTGATTTATCATGGGAATGAGTTGATTCATGGTGATTGATTTTGGAGACTCATTTGAGGATTGTTTAGCATGATTTTATATTACTTTATCTTTCATAGATATGGATCTTGAGTTGTGGATAGTTAGTTTTGGAGGATTCATTTGAGGGATGTTATAGCATGGTATCTCCTTGTGCATTTGAGTTTGGAAGATGTTTTATGGGTTGATTTCCTAATTTGGGAATGGTTACTTTTAGTTTTATCTCCTTGGTTAGAGAGGCTTGCATCCATGTTGGCATTGTTAAATGATTCATATGTTGGGTTTGATCTAAGATATTGAATGTTGTTTTTCCCATGTTGTTGAGGCTTCTCATTTGGGGTTGTTAGGAGATCATACTTGACATGGCAGAGCACTTTGAGGTGTTGGTAGGACATGTTATGGTTTACAGGTTTTCTCTCTTCATTCTATGTTTCCTTCTTGGAGGTTCATGTTCATATGATTTGGGAGGATGGTGGCGACATGTTGTGAGAGATTATGTAGCTATTGGTGTTGCATGTGTAGATTATTGTTACTATCCTTGGTACTTTATTGTTTGATTATTTATCACACCTTTATATAGTATTGGTTGGTAGACTTTATATGCTTTGTCATTACCCATGTAGTGGGAGTTCTTGGATATGTATGTTCTTCATTGACAAGTTTGATATAGAGAGATTGTGATTGCAGTTTATTGGTTGTACATGTTGGAATGAGTTTAATAATGTATTTGATACATAAGAGGTACGAATGGTTGGATGTACTAGCATGTGTTGTGGATGCTATTTCCTATCATGTAGGTTTTAAAATTTGACAATAGCTTGTTTGGATCATGTCATCACTTGGATTTGATGCTTGTGTTCTTGGATCGATGCATCTTCACCTTGGCATGTTCCTTTTCTTCCATAGGTGGCACTTTGGAGGATGAGAGGAGTTATTGCTTGAGATGGTGATTTTATTGTAGGTATCTTGATGGAGCACGAGAGCATGTTGGAGATTCATGTGGTTTCATGTATGGTTATGATGATGCATTTCATTGATTGATCTCTTATGCAATGTATACAACAAGTGGGAGAATGTTGGGATATGGTGTTATACACCATTGCATAAAATGTTGTATTATAATGTTGTTATTAAATAATCATTTAGTTGTGATGCACCTAGGTGATGTGGTTAATGACACTAGGTAATTATTTGGGGACCATTTTATGTTGTATTGTAACATTGTATTATTATTATTTAATGTGTGAGAGACATGAGATAATAATTTAATATTGGGGAAATATTTAAAAAGTGAAAGCTTAGTACCCAATATTAAATAAGGGGTTATTGATTTTGTATTCACATGGTTTTGTGGTACATGGTTTTATCTTATCATGCTTGGTTGTATTTGTGTGAGCTTGAGTCTATAAAAGCAAGCACATGTTTAGTGGTTAAGGTTGGATGGGTGAATGGGTTATCATTATTGAGTCTTTTTGAGGAATGCATATGTGAAGTATGGCATGGGATGTGTGGATTCATGAATGGACATATGGAGGATGAATTAGAGAGGCTTGATGCTTCAGAGGTATTCATTGTAACTCTTGTATGCTTGATTATTGAATAATAAATGGATTATGGATGTTTTTAGAGGCTAGATTTTTTGCTCTCGGGGGTTTTCCTAGGGCATATCTTGTGTTATCTTGTGACTTGTTTATTTGATCTATGCATTATGGTTACTTGCATGCATGTTTATCTCTCATGGGGTTATGTAGGAAATGGATTAAGATTGTGGGTATTATGCATTATTTCTTAGCACATGTATTTATACGTATTTTAGCAGAGTCAAATCCTTTTTACATGTCAGTGTATATGCAACGTTGTCATTAGAGTTTGTATATACAATATTTTCATATTATAAACAAAAATCCAAAAGAAAGTGTATTTGCATCACTTTAAAGGTTTCTACTCTCACTGTAAGATTACATGTCCTTCTAGTCTGCTAGAGTATTAATGGCTTCCAACTCATCATTGGAGAAGAATTCATTTTTTTAGTTCTCATTTATATGTAGCTTGGGTGCTTTCACCTCTTGCTCCTTTTCCTTCTCTTGAATCCTCTCATTAAATTATTTTTGAAATGCTTCAAGTTCTTTCATGAAGTCTGCCAGGTTGGGCTGGCCCTGCCACTAGGAGTGCCCATATTTGACCTCATTTTGGTTGACAAGTACAATCCCATCTCACAACAGCATCAAAAACTTCTCTTATGAGATCTCCATGGTAACAAACAACCTTTTACTTACTTATTTACAAATTATATCATTTATAATATTTTTATTTAGTGAAGTACATAACTATTTACTATTTTATTTCTTAATTTACATAATTTAAAAAATAAAATTGATTGATTAATAATAAAAAGAACATTTAATCCACAAGTAAGCCAATTACAAGTCACCAATAACTCATAACTTAACACATCTAATAATCATAGAGAAGTCACAATACCCATTGATTAGATAACATTTTCTAGTTAACCTTATCCAAAATTAGTCAAGCAATCACCTTCACTCCTAACTCAGGAATGACATTGAACATGGGGGCACACAAATTATTAGATAAGGAATATCAAAGTATGTAGACTCAATAGGATCTCTGAGGGTAGGGTCTCACAATCATCATGCTAAAAATTAAACTCAAGATCATGTGATATCAGCATGCAATGATCATGTTGAATATAAACTTTGGCGATGGAACTAGATTTGATCAAGCGATATCAACATGCAATGTTCATGTTGGACTTGTAGTTGATCATGCATCCTTCAATCTCCCCCTACATCTCAAAGCAACAAAATTGGTTGTAGGTATTGAAGGGGAAAACTGTAATTTTGACATATCAAATCTCAATGTGCAATTTGATACTAAATCTCGGAAGAAGTGACATTGAATTGATACTACAAAATTTTGACATAGAAATGCAAGAAATCTACTTATCACGAAGCTTTTCCAAGTGTATTTGGTACTCTTCTTGCAATAATACTAAATGTTTGGAAGTATCTTCCATCTCAATAAGTTGTTGCATTTTCCACTTCTAATCAAGCATTTCAACTTTGGTGTTGCTTACTGTTGGCAGCTCCCTTGCAGAAGAAAATTATTTAATCATTAAGAAATCAATGGCAATGGTTCTCGCAGTGTTTGAAGAACCTTGAAGTTCTTTCTTTACCATATTCAGAATCTCATACTTGAACCCATCAATAATTTCCAGCAACTGACTCTTGAATATGCTCAAGTTCTCTTTGCACAACTGATCAAACAACTAGTGTTGATCAGCCATTACAGTGCATGAGGTTACATTTACCATTTCATTAGAAACATGATGCACCACATTCTCCTCATTATTTGGTAGATTAGTGGTCGCAATTCTTCCATCATTAGGTGTCAAATTCCCCCTAACATCATAATGACCTGCAGTTGCAACCTTCCTCCTGTATGACAGTCCCTCAGCAACATGTCGCCTTGAATTCTCCCCAACATCATAATGACCCACAGTACCAACCCTCCTCATTTCCTTTGACACATCATTCGAAACATGTGTTGAATTATCTCTAACACTAGACTGTTTCAATGCAGTGTTTGAAGTGTGTGATGTTGAATTGTCCCTAACATTGCACCTTGACACTTTCAGTGTTGAATTCTCCTTATCACTCAATTCATTTTCACTCTCCTCATCCTCAAAATAATCCTTCTCTTCTCCCACATTATGCTTAGAAAATACCTTCTCTTCTCCCACCTTCTCGCTTCTATTTGTGCTTGTGTCTGTGCCTATGCCTAAAACCCTGTTCCGCACACTTTCAGCGATATGTGGAGTCCCCTCCTTCTTAATCTTCATCTTTTTCAATGTGTCACGCTGTGCCAAATTCACATTGTCATTTTTCTCACCTTGATCATGCCCCTCCCCTTTTTCTTCATCATCGCTTTCACCTTCGTCTTCCTCTTCTTCTCCCTCTTGCTCCTTTTAGGCCATGTCCACAACTCCATTTTTGTTCCTTTTCACCTCTTCTCTCCCTCCCTCTAGATCCACCACCACAACCTACTTCTCCTCCGCTCTTGCATTACCTCCCTTATCATCTTCCCTATTTCCCCAAACTTGCTTAGACAATGTATACACAGTCTCTTCATGCGCATTCTTAAACCCAACAAAACCTTTATCCTTAATCTTATCCCTAGCCACACCAAACCTCGTCTTAAGACCCCTTAACTTATTATACAACTGATCGTGAGTATAATCACCATCCAAATCCTTTTTAACAACCTCATAAAAAACACCCATATTTTTGGGTAAGCCCTTACCTTTTTGGCAACACGCCACAAGCCTCTTTAGAAACACATCCTCATCTTTAGCATTCCATATCAGACCATTCTTTTTTGCAAACTTTTCAACTTCTGGAACCGTCGTCGCTGTCCCCTTATTATCTTCCTACGCAGGTTTCTTCGATTTCTTGGACAAAGGGTTGGTCCCTTGTTTTTCTTGGGTCCCTTTGGGGCGCTTCCATAGATTATGAACTCTTAATTTACATAATAATTTACATAATATTTTTTAATTACTTATTAAAAATAAAAATTATTTTTAATAATTCTAAAATAATAATATATATACTAATTTAAAAATTATTTTATAATTTTAACTATATCAACCATATATCTCTAAATATAATAAAATAATTCAATACTCCTTCAATAAATAAATAATAATAACTCCATACTAATATGATACTAATTTATTTTCTCAATTTAATTGAAAGATTATTTCTCTTAAATATTAAAATAAAGTAGGTTGTATTTCTTTACATTAATAATGCAAAAAAAAAAAAAAAATTTGCCTCCAAAGTTTAACCATACTAGTAATAATTAAAATATAAATACATTTGTTCTCCTTTAAAGCTAAATAAATTATAATTCCTATATATATTCGGGCATAATTATAGCCGACAATACTTTTTGTACTAAATTTTGATATAATTAACAATAGTAATGATAATAAAATAATTCTAATTAAAAAAATATTAAACATACTCTAATTCTTTTCATTCCTATAGAGCCAACTCACATAAGGATGGGAACGTGTTGGAATGAACATGACATCAAGTCTCCAAATTAAGAATTAAATAAATGGCTACCACTTTCTCTAATGGGTAGATGGAGTATTTGAGAGTGAATTTTGAGGGCTCTTTAAGACAATTGTGTGAATATATTTAATTCGATATTTTGGATCATATTTTGTAATTGATCATTATATGTAATTTAATTTGTTCAAGTATGGTATATTTTTAATTTGTTCAATATAATTGATGAAGAGGATGGTATATATTTTTATTATGTTATCGAGCAAGGTTCAAACCATCAAAGATATGATATAAGGGATGAGGTCGGGATTGTCTCCTTAACAATTTTGACAAATGGATACCTCTCAATTTTTATTTATTTTTGATGGAGATCATCCACACATTATTTGTAGCTATCTAATACGGGAGCACGAGCCTTCTTGGGCTGAACCTCTTCGACTAAGAGCTAAGGACTGAAGGGTATCCATTCCACCAAATTCACCCGGGGCATGATCCCAACCTCATCCCTTATGATAGTGGAGCCTTCCACTCAACAAGACTTGATCCTTGATGGGCTCATTAAGAACCATTCAACTTCACCAACAGATCAAGGACCCATTGACTACTCTCAATTTTTTACTCTTAGTAATTTATTGATTTAAATATTTTGTTAAGATTGAAATTTATTGATTTGCAATTTGTTTCTAATTTAAGCTTTATTTTATAATTTATTTTTTATATGAAGTAATTTGGTTTATTATATTATTGTGCATTCTTATAATAGTAATTTAGAATGTTATTTTTATAATAATAACAATTTAAAATGTTACATGTATAATAATAAATGATTTTTAAAATATTTTAACATAATTTTTTTCATACAATTATATATTTTTAGATTTTTTTAAAATAAGATATATACAATTATTTTTATTGTTTTTTAAAAGTATATATTTAATAATGGTTTTAAGTATAATAATCAAGATTGTGATATTTTGTTTATGTGCAAGCTTTACGGATTTTTTTTATGTTTTCACTTGTTATTTATTTTTCTCTATTTATATTTTTATAATAAATATAATGTTAAGTGAAAGATAATATGTTCATTTTTTCAACGAATTATTATAGAGGATAATACTTATTATTTATGAATATATTATATGTAATGTAGATGCATATAGAGATTTTATAGTTAAGTTGAAATTTGTATATCCATGTCAATTTTAATTTAATTTCATCTTCATTTTAAGAGAATGACAAGTAGCGCACTCTTCTCCCAAGTTGAGCTCTTTCTTCTATATTATACTCGACCATTCACACACATTCCCACCCCTTTTATCAAAAATCTATTCCATATTCAAATGCATTCTAATACATTTATCATATTTAGTTGTTTATCACTATCATGCATGGACTTATCTCCAAGCATTCACTTGTCTCCTTGATACTAGTGCCTATTCATCTTAGGCCATTCCTATGGGTGTGGGATTAGTCTCACACATGAAAATCTAACCTCCTTAATTTTAAATTTCAAATTCAAAAAAATTGGTCAACTGTTGCTCATTCCTTTCTCACCTATAGCGAACTAAACACACATTTACATATTTTTTGCATGTACTTTTTTTTTGTATTGAACAAAGCTAAATAAAAATATTACAAATAGAATAAGTAATAGTAGAAGAAGATTGTGAAAGAAAGGAAGACAACAAAGATCAACAACTTACAATGTAGACTAGCATACACAAGTTCTTACAATAATAGTATTCCAGTTTTGAGCTAACATCTAGCAATATAGAAAGGAACTCAAGAGGTACATTAACATGAGATATTTACACTTTAAACTTAAAAAAAAATAAAAATTGTTTGGCACCATGGAGTTTCCCTCTATGAAGTTGTAAGAACTGATGCTTAATCACCTACAAACACTTGTTGCCATTCTTATCTTTATGCCCCCACCTCCACTGAGAACGTAGAACAATGAATTGGAATATGATGTCAACGTAAAGCTGTGAATAAATATTCAATGAGCTCCCTTCGGGTGTATTTTACTCTAAGTATCAGACCACGCATCGCAAAAAATTCACTTAGCCTTTTATCAAGGTCTGCTTCCCCCTCCACGTGTCTGCTCTGCACACCCCAAGGGTTTCCCTTCTTTTGCATCTCGGGAATCCCCACTATACTTCCACATGTCGTAGTTGCGGGCCACTTTTTATCCTTCCTTTTTGCTTCCTCATCGGGCTTTGCTCGAGTGCCACGAAGCTCTCATTCCCAAAGAAATTTGGTGGGCCCCACAATTGTTGTTTGTGATGCACTCTTGCTACATGTCTACTCTTCGCAAATCTTTCAGCAAGAGGATGAAATAATGACCGCGGGTAGCAAAATGTTGCCACACGTCTCTTTTGTGCCTAGCCGATGATCGTTTCCTCCAATTTTGGATAGAGCTTTGCCCACTCAACACATGTAGCCTTGGCACAAGTCTTTAGCGGCAAGGGATAAAGGTTCACATGGGCAGTGAAATTTTTTCACGTGCCTATTCAATGGATCTCTATTTGGGCGATGAATCAGGTGAACCAAATGCTGCGATTGGCCACCGCATGTCATAACCATTTGCATGGGATGGTGACACTTGTCTGTTTAACCTTGCCGAGACCACCACCATCATTTGCAGGGGATGCACCTGTGCCTAGAATGACTAGATGCTTGGTTTCAAATCTTTTCTATTGCAACGGCTTGGGGAATATTCTTATTTTTTCATCATTGCCAGGGATTGCGAAATCTTTTATGTTGCTGCTCTCCGAAGCAATGGGAGTTTTCTGCTATATATATACTTTTCTCTGTTGTGAGAAATGGGTCCAAAATTTTGAAGGAACACTAGTTTTAGGAAAAGACGCCAGGCCTTTATTATTGTTTTATTTTATTGCAAAATACCTTTAGACTGTGCCAATTGTTCGGCCTTTTTGTTCTTTCATGCTATTTGATTAAACTGTAAACGGTGTTGCTATTGTCTAGACATTCCATTTGAGAACTTCTATATATATTGAATACAAGTTTGCTGATCTAGATCATGTCTAATGACTCTTCTTGGCAGTAGGAATGTATGCAATGTTATTTTATGTCAATGAATGGATTTTCTGTGCTTTAATTTTTAGTTTATGCTTTTCTAGAACACTACAAATACCAATCGGGCCCTTAGATCTATGATTTATCGTGTTTATCATTAAGTATTGACACATCGCCTTAGGTTAGACTTTATTTTATTATATTTGTATCCTTTTCCCTTTCCAAAACCCCGTTATAGAAGAAGTTGACTTCTCTAAAAACTCAGAGGTCACTCAATTTAGCGCAAAAGGTCCCCCATAAATGGAGTTTCCCATAAGACACTGTTACCTTGTCAAATTTTGGCATCAATAGTTTTTTTTTTTTTCTGGCACACCCAGTGGGACAGATCTTAAATGAATTTGCGCTTTAGAAGGGTGTATGAGCCATCAACTTGTAACTAGATCCCAAACTGCAAGCAACCCTAGTTTACTAGCACCTCCACTAGGAACAATGCAAGCCGCAAATCAGTTGGTAACCGTTCCACTCCTGCCACCTGTTCCTCTAACCATGTTGCCAACTACCAACATAAATTATGTGGCATGGGACACCAGAAGTCCCCTAGCAGCCCCAGTAGCACTTGTTGTCTGGGGTGCTATCCCGGTTTCAACTATGAAAGCTATACCCAAGTTTATTGGAGATGGCCCAAGAACACCCGTAGAACATCTGAAAGATGTGGTGGACGTGTGTCTAGTGCATGGGATCACAGCACAAAATGTAGCTCTAAGGCTTCTTGTCACATCTTTTAAAGGCAAGGCATTGGATTGATACCAAACACTGTCACCTAGCACTATTCGCACCTGGGACGAGCTCGGAGATCCATTCTAGAGAGGTTTCAAATGACGGAGATGGCTCTTCACTTTTTTATCAACTATTTATCATAAAACGAGCTCCCTAGGTGGCTATGATGAACTTCAATGCCCGATTCCATATGAATTAGCAGAGGATCCCTATTACTATACGCCCGACTCCTGAGTAGGCATTCATATTTTATCTGAAGTCCATCAATCCCGACATTTCCATGATGATCAAGTCTTTGGGAGGAGCTACTCTACCAGATGCTTACGATGTCGCCATCAAAGCCAAGAATTATTTGATAGATTGCAGAAAGTTGCCTCCTCAACCTATCATATTGATATTTCCTGAAATATTGATACCCACACAAAAAGTCACGTCAACTAGTGTGCCTGCAACTCCCCAGTCAATGTACACATATGCGGCAGTGCCACAAAATCTCACCTCTACATCCGATTCTTCCAAAGATGAAATGAGCGATCTTAAAGAAATGTTGTAGACTATGGCAAATGACATAACTACCCTCAAGCGAAACCAATCAACTCCTCTGAATCTTTCCTATCAGAACTATCAAGGTAGACGACCCTCATATCAGTAGAATCAATACCAAGGTGGTTCCCGCACTAATCCACCAGCTCTGATAGTCAACCAAATGGTGTCGGTGCATACTCCGCTGATGAGCGCTTCACCAAGCTCGAGTAGGGAATTAACCATGGGGAAAAATAACCTCATTGATGACATCAATCTATGGTGCTTCCCTTGCAGTGATGTAGATAAGCCTCGGAACTGTCTGCATGTCAACTTACAACAAAAGGTGGTGGAGCAATGTAGCCAAGGCACGATGCCAAACCACAGAGGTTATGTATATGCCTAGCCACAAATAGAGAGTGTCGTTCTTACTGCACAAATGCAAGGGATGTCTCTAGAACAAGAATCTGACATCGCTCCTGATCACGAGCTCTTCTCATGGATGGAGGAAGAAGAAATGGTGTTTTCTAATGATACGCCCATATCCAAAATTCCACAAGTGCAATCTGAATATAACACTCATTCAAAGAGGATATTTACCGGTGAGTTAGTTGTTTCACATCTAGCCATCCCACAACTTAAAGGTGATTTCGATCAGATACCTGGCACTTCCACTGCGTCGCTGCCATCTCAACCACGAAAGGAAATTATCATAACAAGAGCAAAGGAGTAGAAACCTCCAAGTTTTCCACCTTTTAATGTGGTAGAAAAATTGAAGTAATCATCCGCTAATGTGTCTCTATGGGACATTCTAGCTATCCCAGAGCAAAATATGCTATTACAGAAGGCACTTCAATTAGAGGTTAGCATAGCACCAACAGAGCAGTTAGCCAATGCAGAGGTTGTAAATCAACTATCTCCAACTAAAGTCCTTATGAACAACACAAAATAATCCCCTGTCAAAGTTAGAGATAAGTTGAAACCCCAACCCTTCTTCTTAACTCGCATTATAGAGAAGTTATTGCACAATGCTATGATTGATTCTGGCACTAGCACCACGGTTATGCCTAAACAAATAGTTGAAGCTTTAGGACTCAGCTATGAACCTATGAAAAGGGGAGTAATGCAGTTTTATGGGAAAAAAGTTGAAACCATAGGTGTCATCAAGGCACTTCCTTTAACTCTATTTTCTTTCCCTAGTATCATAGTGTCGCAAGACACTGTGATCATAGATGTTCCTCCCATGTTCAGCCTCTGTCTATCCTATGAATTTACTTCAAAGGTGGGAAGATACCTATCCCTAGATTGGTCACATCTGATTCTCAAAACCAAGCATGATGCAAAAATGAAGATAGAATCAGAGGCTTTACATTCTGAACATGTGGCAGATGAAGCCCTGATCAATTTTGAAGTCACGCATACCTCTATCACCAAGCAAGAAATGTATTGCGTTGAATTACTAGAGGAAGAAAAGGTGATAAGAGACCAGGATGATCAAAAAGATTCTCTATTGAGTGAACACATGGATAGTGACGCTTTCAGAAATGATCATGCTATGGGATTGGGCACCTATGTAATTTATGATGAATACCAAGTGCTCCCAAAGGTTGCCAAAGAGTTCGAAGGTGGCCAAGCACCTGAGCTATGGAAACTATACTTTGACAGAGCAAGATGTAAAGTAGGCATCGGAGCGGGGATATGTTTAATATCCCCACAAAATGAAAAAATACTAAGGTCTTTATGCTTCTAGATCACTTGTTCGAACAATGAAGCTGAATATGAAGGATTAGTTCAAGGTTTGAGCCTTGTGGAGTGAATGGGCATTAAGCAATTAATGGTGTTCAAAGATTTTGAACTAGTAGTCAACCAAGTCTAGGGGATTTACGTGGCAAGGAATGTCCACATGAGATCCTATCAGCACCGAATATGGGACTTGGTTGATATTTTTGAAGCCTTCAACATCCAGACTATTCCCCAAGGACAAAATGGCAATGAAGATCGCATGGACGTGATTGGTACTTAGTTTGATCCTACCTCTGACCTTATACATAATAAAAAAATATGTATGAGTAATAGTCCTACCGACGATTCCTGACAATGATCAAAGTTGGCAAGTTTTTGAAAGTGATGAACATATCGCCTCATTCATCCAGCAGTCGGGGGAATGCGCCAATCAACTTCAACCAAAGATCATCGAGGCTTATGAAGGACAAATCATGCAGCTCAAATCCAACAAGTTTTTGAAAGGATTGGTTACTCTCCAAAAAAAATTGATTGTGATGATGCAAGAAATGATAGACGGAAGTTCATGGCAAACAAAAGTGATTACGTAGACCTTCGAGTCTCAGATGGCAGAAACCTTTAAGTCGGGAAAGATGTCCTGCACCATGATAAAGAAAGGCTCATCAATTTCTGTGAGAAATATGGATTAGTGGCTTGGTCCTATGATGATCTGAAGGGATACAATCCTGACATCATCCAGCACACGATCGAGCTGACAAAAGGTGCAAGACCAGTCTGACAAAAGCAAAGGCAGTAAACCCCAAAATTGAAGCACTAATGGTGCAAGAGCTAACCAAGCTAAATGAGTCACGAATTGTCTTCTCAATCAAGCATAGTACTTGGGTATCCAATCTGGTTCTGGTTTGAAAGAAGAATGGAGATATTTGCTTGTGTGTGGAATTCTGAGACCTAAACAGAGCATCCCTGAAGGATCATTATCTAATGCCTTCTATGGAGTCAATCCTACAAATGGTAGCAGGATCAAAAAAAAAAATTATGTTGGATGGCTTCTCCGATTACAATCAGATCCAAGTTAAGAAGGAGGATCAGCACAAGACTACGTTCACTACAAAGTGGGGAACATTTGCATATGTTAAAATTCCTTTTGGTTTATCCAACGCAGGGGCAACATTCCAGCAGGTGATGGACATCGCTTTCAACGAGCTAATCAATAAGTTTATTCTAATCTATTTAGATGATCTTACTGTGTTTTCTAAATCTAAGGATGATCATTTCGACCACTTAGAAATAGTTTTTCAAAAGTGCCAGGAGTTTGAAGTTTCCCTGAATCCAAAAATATGCGTATTTAGAGTGCCGCAAGGCAAGCTGTTATGACATGTGGTATCCAAAGAAGGACTTTCAATCGACCCCAAGCGGGTGAAAGCTATCAAGGAACTTCCCCTTCTAGTGAATAAAAAAGGTGTTCAGTCCTTCCTGGGCAAGGTAAATTTTGTTAGCAAGTTTATTTCCAACTTTGCAGGAATAATTAAGTCGATTACTCTGATGCTTAAAAGGATCAAGCATTCAAGTGGACAATAGAAGCTCGACAAGCCTTTGAAAAATTCAAGGATGCTATTTCCACAGCTCCGATACTAGTTAATCTAGATTTATTTAAGGATTTTGTAGTGTATGCATTCAGCAGCAAGTCCAGTATTGCTACTGTCTTAACCCAATAGGATAATGAAGGAAAAGGAGAACATCCAATGGCATTCTACTCCCAAACCCTGAAGGAATATGAGATGAATTATAATTTTTTCGAAAGACAAGCCTTTGCAATAGTGAAGGGACTTAAAAAGTTCTGCCATCTAATTTCTTACAACAAAGTGTTTATTTATGTCGTGCATTCTAATGTGCACGAATATATCATGGAGGGAGAAATCACAAAAAAAGAGCTAATTGGATCACTAAGATCCTTGAATATGACATTGAGGTCAAACCCACTAAAACTATCTGAGGAAGAGGATTGTGCGAATACATGGCGCAGGACGAAGAGATACCCGCTGAAGAAGAGCAACCAGAGCTTGTTCTCATAAATGAGCTAGAATCTAAGGGTTATTGGCTAACATATAGAATGAGGTTTATGCAAACAAGAAAGTATTTTCCAGGTATTTCCTCCCAAAAGGGGAGATACTATCGACTACAGAATTGTGGATATGCGCTAGTGGAAGGGGTCCTTTCCAAAAGGAATTTCAATGGTCTCCTCCTATGATGCATTACTGCAGAGCAAGAGAAGAGAATCCTTGACACATTCCACAACAGTGTTGCGAGCAGACACTTCTTCGCTAAGACCACCACCATCAAAATCATGTGTGCAGGTTACTATTGGCCCACACTTTTCAATGACTCCCATTCTTTGGTAAAATCTTGCAAAAAATGTCTGTTCTTTACAGATAGAAGGAAGAATTATGCAATGCCTCTCAAACCTATAATGGTAAACGAACCGTTTGAACAATGGGGCCTGGACTACATCAGGATGATTAATCCCGCTTCCAGCATCAGGCACAAGTGGATTCTGACTGCCACATATTACTTCACAAGATGGACAGAGGTTGTTCCACTTAAAATGCAACAGAGGAAGAGATAGTGGATTTCCTCGAAGAGCTAGTGACAAGGTTCAGTCCTCCGAAGACTATCATTTTCGATAATTCCAGAGCTTTCCTAGGTGCAAGGTATGTCACTTTGCATTAACAAATGGCATATTCCTTAAGACATCATCAAATTATTATCCACAAGGAAACAACCTAGCCGAGTCAATGAACAAGAACCTAGTCTGACTCCTTAAAAGAATTGGTTTGGAACACCAGAGAGAATGGCATAAAAACCTCCGAGCAACACTTTGGGCAAACCGCATAACTCCTAAGCAAGTCCTTAAGACTTCACCTTATGAGTTGGTATACGGGAAAGAAGCACTATTGCCTATATCTATGGAGATTCCAACACTTCAATTATTGAAATCCCTCGAGATAGAACAAAATGGCGCCATGGAGGTTTGTCTTGTTGAACTGTTAGAAGTACAAGAAAAAAGGGAGAATTCCCTAATAGCCATGACAAACCGCCAACAAGTGGTCAAGCGATGGTTTGACAAGAAAGCTTCTGACCAAGGCCTAAAGTGCAGAGAATTAGTACTGAAATATGATGAAAGGGCCGCTAAGCCAGGTTAGCATGGAAAATTTGATAGCCTATGAGAGGGCCCCTTTAAAATCATTCAGTGCAAAGAGCATAACGCTTTCGAGTTAGAAATTATGGAATAGGAACCCTTGGGAATTCCGGTCAATGGGATTCATCTTAAGTTGTTCCATTAAGTGTTGAATTTTATTTTTGTGCATATGTGAATAATGCTTTTATTTTCTTTCCCTTTATGTTGGCCAGTCTTTTTTTGAAATTGGGTCATGTTTCGGGGGAAACAACCCGTCATTGCAGAGAGTGGAGCAACGAAATTGCTTTATAGATAAAATAATACACCCATGTGCAAAGGAAATGAACACATATGCTAATAAAAGTTCCCATTCAATAGATATGCAGAATGGAAGAGAGAGTCATGGATTTTTATAAATATATATGTCGATTTATATATATTCTTTCATTTTTTACATTGCAAAATTGGCTGAGGGAGCCATAATTCAAAAAGTATATGATTATACGAGCTATTATTTCATATATGCTATATCTATAGCCTTTTTTAGGATTATATACACAAACTATAAGCAGGTGGTGTATTCAACAACAAAAAACAAAGAAACAAGGAGGTGTTTTATCCAAGAGCACAGGAGGCAGCAATTGATGCATCTATGGCAGCGTCTACCTCTTCTTCTACAACAGCACCTACCACGTCTTCATCAGTAGGTTCTTCAGCAGTAGAAGCATAATCATTTGGAACAACCTCCATTGGTGGAGGGAACACCAAGTTCCTAAAGTCAGTATACCAATCAACGTCGTAGAATGGTATTACGTTGTGGTTGCGGAACAGAAAGTGCAAGGCCTGGGTAACCCTCTGTTGATGCTCGTCGCGTGTTTGAAGGTGAAACCCACTGAGAAATGATAGCCATATAACAACCACTTCTTCCTCAATGTAGCGTCGGAGGTCACTAGTTGTTGGTAGGCCTACCCCATATGCAACATGAGCGACAATCTCACCTAGGCCATTCATGTACTTTTTTGGAAAAATTTCCTTGACCAGCTTCAGAATTAGAGGCCTGGGGATACTAATGTCTAACATTGATGCAACAAAGTGCAAATAGATATCAGTGTTCACACGGTATTTGTCCTCATACTCTATACAATCTCGACCCAAAACCCATTTTATGGCTACCAAAACCAAGGCATGTTTATTTTTGGTTATTCTCTTCAATCACCTACTGGAAATCTCTCCCAAAAAAGCTATCTGTGACTTGTAAGAAGTTAACCTAATGGGAGTATCCATGGTACTGAAACAATGCTTCTACCTTCTAACTAACACTGAAACTTGCCTACCACCTAGCCTATGAGAAAACTCGTTTACTAAAGCTAAAGACTGTGCCAATGACCTATTGTTAAATCTGCTCAAATGCTAAGTGTGATTTCCTCACTACTTAGCAGCCTATTTATAGAAAAAATGAGAAAAAAAATGTTGATCCATTTTGAGAAAATGTGATGATAACCAAGTTCCAACTTGAAAGGCGTGCCTGTGTTTGCTCACATTTCTTGACCGTTCACATCTACATAAGTATGGCTCAATGTGTGCTAAGTTAATAAGAGCTAGTTAATTAGCTTTAAAATGGTGGCACTCATCAGCAGTAAGTTGCACAACCGTAGGCTATTGTGTCATCTCACAAGCATTTCCTAGAGCCCAAGGTAGTATCCATATATTTTTAGGTTGTGATCATTTGCTTTGGCTTAATCATTCCATCCAGAATATTAATTGCTAGCACATACTAACGCAAGGTTAGAAGGAAAATTGTTGACTCAAGTTTTAAGGAAATCACAGCATATCACACAATTGCCAAACACAATGATGAATTATTGCCACCTCAAAATGGCAAGTAATTCATTTTGCACGAGCCGAGGAATTAACGGTACATGCAAAATTAAATGCAAAAAGCACACTTTCCTCTACCACCTTGAGAAAAGATAGCTAAATATTGCATGAAAAAATTTAATGTTTAAATTATTTTCAAATATGCCAAGGCTTAAAGTGCAAAGAATTTTTCAACATATCCAGAGCTGAATAAAATTTACAAAGAGTTCAAAACCTGCAGAAGTTTTCATCTAAAGAAAAAATTCGAAGAGTTCATCACAACGAATGAAGGAGAAGATTGGCTAGGATTTGTTTATAGCCATACGGTTGTCAGAAGATGTGTATATCTATGAAGATTTAGCATATGCTACGCCTAGTATACAAGCAAGCCAAAGAGGGCAAATACGATAGAGCTGAATAGGCCCAAAGATTGTAGAAACAAGAAAAGGGTTGAGGAGAAATGGGATAATATTTATGACCCACAACTCGTACAAAACCCTAAATCCTTAAGAGAAGTAGCCTGTGCAAGGGTGAAGTCACCTAAGGCAGACACATCGACAGCAAGGAAGGTTTGGTGTAGTG
Organism: Sequoia sempervirens; assembly: GCA_007258455.2. Taxonomy (NCBI): domain Eukaryota; kingdom Viridiplantae; phylum Streptophyta; class Pinopsida; order Cupressales; family Cupressaceae; genus Sequoia; species Sequoia sempervirens. The sequence goes on from VDFB02291525.1 coordinate 23,959, forward strand.
GTCTTCCACAATACATGGTCTCACTGGTACATTACTGCCCGGAGATAGTTGATGCCACCATTCAGCATTATAACCCTAGCACCCGCTGCATTGAGGGTCGAAACTTAAGAGTTCACATCAGCCCACAAGCCATTTGGCATATGTTATGTATCCCAAACCCAAGTAAAAGAAGAGAAAAAATTGAGTCCTTCTTCCCTGGTAAAGGAGAAAAAACGTGGAAGGCAATGAAAAAGAGCTCAGATTTTCTAATAGAGGAGATTGGTAAGAAGGGAATCCCAAGCACTAAGCTGCCAAGTATCTCGTTGTTGTGCAATTCATTTAGCAAGGATATGCAGGATGCCATATCAATTGTAGCTTTTGTGTGTGGCCGAGACTCTGACAAGATGGTGGAAACCTTTCAACTGGGACTGGCCTTCCAATTCCGCAAACAACACGATACCTTCTGGTATGATTTCACTGAGTTCCTAGTGGAGGAAATGATACGGAAAATAAAAAATTACCCGGTGGAGGGAGAGTTTAGATTTCTCTCCTTCCTGGCTCACATGTTCCTACATCAAAACCCTAATTTTTTCGGCAGGTATTTTGAATTATTAATTTTTGATGAAAAGAAGAGGAGGAAGCCAGTATCCACGTGGACACCCTTTCTTTCCATGTCATGATTATTATGAATTTTCAAATTATTTTATAACTCGTCTTGCAATATTTACAAGGAGGAGGTGACATAGTCCGACTCGACAAGGATCAAACCGGATATATGCAGAGTTTCACTCCTGCTTGTGACTAGTTCTTAGGAACAAATTTCATAATTCTCTGGATATGGGGCTTCACTGGTCAACCCTTCCTTCTCCCAACCTGTGTCACAGATAGGGTGCTCACGCTTGAAATGTATAGGTACACATGTATCATTAATTTTACCTTCTGTAGTAGCCCAAGTGTCAAGAGAAAAGGATTCTTCACTTGTCCGAAGAATTTCAAAATGGTGACTCTATTAAAGAAGCAATCTGATTAGTTATTGCAAGATAAACTGGCTCATTTAGGGTTGGTTTTGGTATGTGACAAATGGGATTACAACCCTTTCAATGACCTATTAGAGCTACACATGAAAGTTACTCATGCTCCTTGACCTTACTAGGAAAAGCGGTGTAGCCCATGGGCAAACAAAGATGAAAATTTTGTTGAACTAGCACGTATTCCCACACAAGATAACAGAGGGCCATGGCACAAGTTCTACTTTGTTGTGGAGGTGGCAAAAGATAATTTCCAGATGGAACGTTCCATGAACAACAAGTTGTGGAAGGATGAGGAATGGACTGGATAGAAGATAGAAGCTTTCTGGAAGTATCACCAAGAAATGGGGCAATTGGATGCCCCTTATGAGAGCTTGAAGGAGGACAAGGAATTTGAAAAATGGTGGGATTAAAACCATCCCAACCCAAATTATAGCGTCAATAAGAGCAATGACCCGGAGGATGAGTCTGAAGAACAAGAAGAGGAAGCAGTGACTTTTGCGTCCTCTGCGCCGAAGGAGAAAAGCTTTGGACAACCTGCTTATGTAGCCACAAATGTGTGGTTTAATGTATCAAGGGCTTTGTATACACTCACTTGTGCCACTAAGGTAGCCAGGGTACTACAACAACAAATGACAGTAACTTTCGAACCTAGAGAAGCCCCGCCTGCAAAATGGTAGCATACGAAGACCATTATCAAAGAGGGTTCGCAAGAACCCACCGGAAGACAGGTGTTTGCAGCTAGCCAAGAGCATGAAGCCGAGAGAGAGTCAATAATGATTCTGGAGCCGCCATCGACTAGTCAACAATTAAAATTCATTCCTTCTTATCTTGCTTCTCAATCCTTGGTATCTATCCCTGTCTCAGTGACCATCCCTGCCATGAGTACTGGCCCTCCGTTTCTCACTTTTAATCCAAAACATGCGGGAGGTTTCGCCCAATTCTCACATACCACTCCACCTGGCTTTAGTCCTCCGTGAACCTGTACACCAACTACTGCCGCTTAGGCTCTCCTTGCCTCGCTTTCCTAAGGCATGCCCTCTGCAGGCACCCCTACTTCTGCTATTGTTGCAGATCCTCTTCTATCACAATAGGTTGACTTCACAATAACAACTCCTTCACCATTCTAGCCCATGATTCCTTCTGTCGATTCACCAATTGAGTCCTGGCAAGTGGAAGGCCCTTCTATTGGTTCTCAAACAAAGTTTTGGAATGTGCCCCACTTCTCCCCACAAACTGTCACTCTCTAGAAAAAGCAAATGTCTGGGCCTATCAGAATTACCTATCCATATGCCCTACCTTCTAGTGCTCCTTTTGCAAGAGGACTAGTTTCGTCGCCAGTTGAATTCATAGCACAGATTGACTGTGGAAAGGAAACACGTGCAAGTAGAATATAAAAGTGCAAGGCAAAGGATGACAGTAATTTTGCTGAGATGAAAATACAAACTCTTTATGATGAGACCCGACAAGAGCTAAAGTTTGCAACCATGTACCTAAGAGTAACCAAGCCACAAGGGGAGATGCGCCCAGAAGACTATGAAATATATGTTGTAGGGATTGACATGAAGGTGGCCCAACCGCAGGATAAGGTTGAGATTATGGAGGAAACACAATGGGTGGTCACCTCCAACTTCCTTAAAACTGGTCGCTAGCTAAAGAAAAAGGATGAGTAGCTTAAAGCAGTAAGGGAAAGGGTTAGCTTTTTGGAGAAAAAAGAAAAATCCCTAGAGGAAGATGTTGCACATATGAAAGAAAGGGTGCTGACAGTAGAGAATGAGAAGAATAGACTTCAGGGTGAGCTTGCGAAGGTTCATACTATCGACAATGCTATGGTAAACGAGTTGTGTACTAAGAATCAAGAGGCGGAGTAGAATTTGCAACTAAATAATGAAGAGCTGGAGCAGCTTAGCCTTGAGTATAGTCAAGGAATAGCACAGAAGAATGATGCTTTGGAGCACCAGCAAGCTCAATATGAGCATAAGTTACAAGGAAAAGAGGCTGAATTTGAGGGCCTAAAAGTTCAATTAGAACAAGAGCTTCAAGAGACAAAGTCCTCTCTAGACATGCATTTAGCAAATCACTCCTGAGCCAAGGAAAATTGGAATAAAGAAATGAGTAGCTCTGCGGAGCAACTAGCGTCCAAGAAAAGGAAAAGGGCAGCGTTGGCTAAGGCCATTAACTCAAAAGAAGTAGAGATCGCTTTTCTTAAAAGCTCTCTCTTGTCTTCTCCTGCACAATTAGACATTATTCGTTGGTTAGGCAGTTGTACATTTCTCACTAGGAAAAGATTAAAACTTTTTGCCTAGCACTGCAGCCCACCCTCCAATTCATTGCCAAGGCATCAAAGTTGAGCCAGGAGGCTCATGATATAATTGAGCAGTTCCCACAATTTATCTTGGAAAAGGTTCTGAAAGCAAAAGATCTACTCACCGAGCTATACTCAGTCTCTGATGAAAACCTTGTCAGGGCTAGGATTGAAGATCGGGATGTTGTCCAGACAACAAACAAGTTTATCCATTGCCACTCTGCCTTCCAGTGAACTAAAGCGGTCGTGACTACTCTGAACAAGATAATGGACAACATGTGGGAGAGTTTCTCCAAGTTGAACAAGATGGGTTTGTCGTCTCCATTCCTTGAGAATGGCTCTATTGCTACAACTGAGTAGATTGCAAAAATAATTAAGGAGATGGAGAATGATCTAGATGCTTTCAGGGATTTCAGTCATCCTCCCACCACAACTGACATTGAGGGAGTTATTCATCTGCTTGCACAGTACTATTTCATTGTGAAGTAGGGGTCGGTTTACCTGATGCGCTGGCTCATAAAGAAACGATTGATCTAAGTGGAGCACAGGAGAATTTGTGCAACATGGTAAGGCCATATGAGGATGAATGGTCACCTCTATAGGTGGCTCTTTCCAATCTCTGATTTTGTTACCTGATGAAATGGCACTCTGGTCTGTAAACTAGATAAATTTTGGGTTCTTTCCTCAAGCGAAATGCCCCTAGTAGTCGCCAAAAGTTGTGAATAAATATTCAACGAGCTCCCTTTGGGTGTATTTTACTCTAAGTATCAACCCACACATCACAGGAAATCAACTTAGCCTTTTATCAAGGTCTGCTTCCCCCTCCACGTGTCTGCTCTGCACACCCCACGAGTTTCCCTTCCTTTGCATCTCGGGAATCCCCGCTATACTTCCACATGTCATAGCTGTGGGCCATTTATTATCATTCATTTTTGCTTCCTCATCGAGCTTCGTTCGAGTGCCATGAAGCTCTCATTCCCAAAGAAATTTGGTGGGCCCCACAATTGTTTCATGTGATGCACTCTTGCTACATGTCTACTCTTTGTAAATCTTTCAGCGAGAGGATGAAATAACAACCGTGGGCAACGAAATGCTGCCACGTGTCTCTTTTGCGCCTAGTCGATGATTGTTTCCTCCACTTTTGGATAGAGCTTTGCCCACTCAACACATGTAGCCTTGGCATAAGTCTTCAGCGGTGAGGGATAAAGGTTCACACGGGCAGCGAAATGTTGCCACATGCCTATTCGGCAGATCTCGTATTCAAGCGATGAATCAGGCGAACCAAATGTTGCAATTAGCCACCGCATGTCATAATCATTTGCATTGGATGGTGACACTTGTTTGTTTAACCTTGTCAAGACCACTGCCATCATTTGCAAGGGATGCACCTGTGCCTGGAATGACTAGATGCTTGGTTTCAAATATTTTATATTGCAATGGCTTGGGGAATATTCTTATTTCTGCATCATTGCCAAGGATCGTGAAATATTTTTTATTGTTGCTCTCCGAAGCGATGGGAGTTTTCTCCTATATATAATTTTCTCTGTTGTGAGAAAAAAGTCTAGAATTTTGAAGCAACAATGGTTTTAGGAAAAGATGCCAGGCCTTTATTGCTATTTTATTTTATTGCAAAAGACTTTCAGACTGTGCCAATTGTTCGGCCTTTCTGTTCTTTCATGCTATTTGATTAAACTGTAAATTGTGTTGCTATTATCTGGATATTCCATTTGAGAACTTCTATATATATTGAATGCAAGTTTGTTGATCTAGATCATGTCTAATGACTCTTCTTGGCAGTAGGAATGTATGCAATGTTATTTTATGTCAATGAATGGATTGTTTGTGCTTTAATTTTTAGTTTATGCTTTTCTGGAACACTACAAATACCAATCGGGCCCTTAGATCTATGATTTATCATGCCTATCATTAAGTCTTGGCTCATCGCCTTAGGTTAGACTTTATTTTATTATATATGTTTCATTGTCCCTTCTAAAACCCCATTATAGAAGAATTTGACTTCTCTAAAAACCTGGAGGTCACTCAATTTAGCACAAAAGGTCCCCCATAAACTAAGTTTCCCATAAGGCACTGTTACCTTGTCAAATTTTGGCATCAAAAAAAACTTTAGAATGTTTGTTTGCTAATGTTATTAGAAAGTGATGCAGGAGCATCCAAGGTGAAATGGCAATCTTGTGTCACCAAAAATATTGTTATTTCAATTTTGTTTATTTTCAATAAGGGGGGTTTGGATAATAAATATTTTAATTTGCAACATTATAATTTTCCCTTGTGGTGATTTGAAGAGGTAATTTTTGAAGGAATTATGCTTTGATAAATGTTTCTAAAGAATCTCCAAAGGGAATATGATTCTTGGGCATTCATTTACAAGAGGGGACAATTTTTCTTACATGTACTTGCATTATTTTTTGCATTCCTTGCATGCATTTGCATGTTGGCTACAAGCTTTGCATGTTGTATGTTTGGATCATAATTGTGAAACCCAATCTCAGTAAAATGGCCATAACTTTCTCATACAATAATGAAATTAAGAATTTCAAAATGACCCAGAAAGCTAGAAACAAGGCACACCAAACCTAGAAACCATTTTAAATTTTTTTGATGAATGATAGAGCATTGATAGGTAGAAAGTGACAGGTTTTCCTAGTGGTTTAGTGGAGGTTGTTTTAAGAAACCATTAGTGGTTTCTTCTCACACAATTTTTATATATTGACGCTTGCAATTTGGTGAAGCAAGGGTTTTTAGAGATTTGGTGGTTACATATCCAGATGCTATTGGAATGATGTTGGAATGTTGAGTTGCAAATTTTTGTATGTGTGAAGCCCATTTTGTATGTGAGCATATGAGCTCCATGATTATTATAATTCATTTTTAGATTTGGACTTAATATATGTTGCAGATTTCTCTTCCATTTCTATGTGTTTAAGTTAATTTGTTGCCTTCTTGCACAGTGTTGTATGTGTGTTTGGTTTTAGATTTGAAAGGGAGAATATCCCTTGTCATCAGAAAGCATTGCTAAACATCTACTTTTCCATAAATGTAACAAAATACACTACCTCATAGTATTAGTAGTGATATTATCATGAAGTCTAATACCAAAAATTGATTCTTTCTAGCGCAATGCATGATCAAACACGATAGGGAATTGACTAAACATAATATTCCAAATTTTTTTCTTTAAAACAATCCCAAAAAAATGTGTTTTATGTTTTCATTTTGTTGACAGAACGAATATTTGGCTACTTGTATCTTGAAATGTTTTAATCTATCCCCTAAAAGAAACTTATGGTGTAAAATTTTCCATGCCACAATTTGAGCATTAGTTTTTGCCTTGGACTTCCAAATTTGAGCACTAAGTCTTCTCCATTTCCTTTCTTGGAAATTACTTTATTTTCGGTTAAGTCTCAGATTCAATTTCATGTTTGAAAGAAGCTTAAAGTAGATCTTCTTCAAAGGGAACCATAAGAAAGGATATTGGTCAATCCACATCTAGTCCTTGAAGAAATTGCAATGTAAAGAAGTGTAGATTTTATTTGGGAGCTCCATAGGAACTAATTTTTTCACAAAAACCATGAAACTTTTAACCCTATTGTTTAAATTAAAGACATTTTTGGTATCTTTCCAACTAGCCCAATCTAAGGAATCAAAATCCTAGATGTCAAGTGCTAAATTGTCTTACTCCTTTTTTGAATAAATAAAGTGTTGGTTTTTCATGATATTGAACCAATTTGTTCCACCAAATAGAAGAGGTAGAAAAGTTGAAACCATGTTGTAAGGAGTCCCTTCTCCAATTTAAAAAATTGCAAGCTTGTTGCCAAGCTTTCCATATAGATTGCAACAAAAAAGAGGCTTTAACACTAACAAACTAAGCAAGCAAAATTTTATCCAACCAACCCACATTCTACCATCGGTTGTTCATTCTAGCCACCATAATACAATTACACACCAAAAATTTTCATGGTTCTTCTCCTAACACAACTCTAAGTATCCACTTAGAAAATAAGTAAATACCTTGTGTTTAGGATCCAAAAGGCCTAACCCCCCCTCTGCACTTATTCTATATATAGTGCAGCCAAGAGGATGCCCTAAAACCCATTTTTCCATCCCATTTTGACCACAAGAATTGGTGAATGAGCTTGTTTAAGTCCTCATAACCTTTTTTAGAGGGCATCCAACATGAGGAGTAATAAACATGTGAGGCAAAAATATCCTATTTATAACTTGTATTTTACCAACTAAAGACAAGAATTTTTTTCTCCAATTAAATATTTTAGTTTTCAATTTGTTGATAAACCAATTTCACATATCATGAAGTGTAACTCCTACTCCAAAGGGTATACCAAGATACCTTGTAATCTTTCCATGTTTTATTTGCTTCCAATCTTTAGGAATCTAATAAGGAGCTAAACCAGATTGGATCATTATGAACTCAATTTTATAGTGAGCCAGTTTAGAGCCTAACACCTCACAATAAATATTTAAAACCTATTGAACATTCTTGATTTTTTATTCAAAATTTCCAATAAACAATAGACTGTCATCAACAATGTGATATTTTATCACAATTGCATTGTTGGGAATGGAAATACCCTTAATTAGATTCATTTGATTATATTTTTGCAACAGGTAACCAAGAGAATCAACAACTAAAACATAAATAAATGGCAATAATTAGCAACCTTGTTTAATCGAATGTTGTAAAGGAAATGTATCAGACATAAAATGTGATAGGCCAAAATTGGGGTAAAGAATAAGAAAGATTTTAGCTTGTTCTACGTGTCAATTCGAGGATCGTAATCTTGTGAGAGGTGTTGTGACAGTATACCTAAAGGGAGGAAAGTAGTGAATTAGGTGGGGATGAATGCAACTAGAACACGTAAAGAGCACCTTTAATAAAAATTTGGTTCAAACTTATATTTTTGTTCTGCTCTATTTTGTGATAGAAGTGATAGGAGCTGTGACAATCTGCAACAATAACAACAATAGTTCGCAACAATAACAATAGTATCTTACAACAGAAAGGAAAAATAACCTAGATTGTATATTCTTTTATCCAAACTATGCTAAAATTGAAATCACGCAATCAAAAGGAAATAGCATCTATCTTAACCAAACCAAATCAAAAGAAAAAAAAATACAAAAAATAAAACATCACCGAGCTTCCCTAAGGAGTGGGCCCTTGCTCCTAGTTCACACAGTAGATAGAACGAAAGATTTCCTACGTTTCCTTGCTCAACATAATTGTTATTTTATTTATCAAAAAGTTTGATACAGAAAATCTGCTGTCAGAGTCTATATTCTCTCTGCTCCCTTACAATGTGCTTACTTATATATGCATTGTTTGAAACAATGAAATACATAAAATATTTAGTTTTTTTTGCCTGTGGCCAACAAACTTAGAAGAGACGATATATGAGTCACTAATCCATAGATTAAAACAACATTGTTATAACAATGAGAAAATATAGGAGACAAGAATATCGTTGGTTTTGTCCAGCTGGCAAGCTTGTCCTCCACGGGTTTTTCTCCAGCTACCAAACACATCCTTTTTCATAAACTAATATTTGTAGTTTCCTCAAGAAAGTGCATCCACCATACAACTAGCAGTGCATCCTCCATCATGGGTTTCCATATGGGATACAATGGTGTTGAAGTGGCCATGTGGAATTATTAGGTTACAAAGATCTTAGCATAAAATAGATTCACATGGATGAGGAATACATGTGGGAAGTGCCACGAGGAACCAAAGGAAGGTCGCCATTAGATAAAACAATGCATAGTCAACTCAATGCCACCTTGACAAAAATAAATTGTTGGTCAAAGAGTAATGCACAAAAGTTCCTAACCAGAAAGTGATAGTAAGATATTATGCATAAAAGGTGAAAAGAATTTATTGTGATCTACATGTTGCAAGCTTTATTTTCCAAGAATTTAAATCACTATGCTTATCAGTAAAGATAACTAATCATTCATTTCCATATTTTAGCCAAAACTATATATTAAATACCACTTATATATATTTAATCATATGCAACATAAAATGATGAAATAGTATGATATGGAATGGAAATGGAATGTGGGAATGGGTATGAAGGTATATGAAATAGGCTAAAATGTGGCATAAAATGGGACATAAATGGCTCTCATCAAAATGATTAATCACCAACTAGGCATTTGCCTCATTGAATACCATTTTAGTATGTTTACAAATTTTGGGACCAAATCCCAACCACTGCAACATCTTGATAATAAAGCTCCACCACATTCTCTCATAAGCCTTATCAAAATCAAGTTTAATCATAAGCATATTTTTCCCTACTTGTTCAACCCATTCACTTGTTTCCCAAGCCAATATTAAATTATCAAGTATAAATCTACCACCAAGAAACCCAGTTTCTTCTGGTCTAATAATCCCTTTTACCACCAATTTAATCCTATTGGCTAAGGCTTTAGCAATGATTTATAAGAGGTGTTAAGCAATGTAATAGGCTGCCATCTAGAAATAAGGTCTCCATTTTTTCCTTTTAGGAGAAACTTGATTAAACCTTTATTAATATCTGGTCCCAATGATCCTTGATTCACAACTTCCAAATAAACTAGGTAAAAGTCTTCCTTAATATGTTGTCACATGGTTTAATAAAACTCAATCGATAGCCCATCAATACATGGACTTTTGTTGGGGTCCATAGAAAAAATAGCATTTTTCAAATCTTCAATGGAAAGGTCTTGATCTAGGAATCGACTATAATCTTGGTCCACCTTTCTAGGAATGATACCTTTGATGATATCTTATAATATCAATTGAGCATCTTGCTAATGAGGTTCCTCTCTAAAAAGCTTCTTGTAGAAATTTTGAAACATGTTTATGCTATCATTTGTGTTTGTATAAATCCTTCTATTCTCATCCTGTATTGGTCTAATGAACTCCTTTTTTTGCATGTACTTGTATTTAAAGACATTCATGTTTTTTGAGTCATTCCATGCATTACTTGACCCACAAGGCTATAAATATTTGTGTTTATTAGTCATTTTATAACACCTTTAAGTGCTATTATTTTTAATAATTTTATGGATGTAGTAATTTAGGCAGTGAACTATATGATTCTATAAAAAGAAAGGACTTTGAAGGTATTAAAATTTATCAATGTTGATGATTATTTTTAAAGATACCCAACATTGATATAACTTCAATTTTTTTTATTTATGACATGTATATTCTCAATAGCGTTATAACTATTTTGAAACAACATATAGATATTAAAAAAGCTAACCAACACAACCCCTTTATTTTCATGTACTTGTTTTTGAAGACATTCAATTATATGAACATTTTCTAGTCATTCCATGTATTACTTGACAAACAAGACTATAAATATTTGTGCACATTGGTCATTCAATAACACTTATAAATGTTATTAATTTAATAATTTTATGGAAACAATTTAAGATGAATTATATTATTCTATAAAAATAAAAGACTTTGAAGGTATGAAAATTTATCAACATTGATGATTATTTTCAAAAATACCTAACCTTGATACACTTTTAGAGTTTTATTTTATTACATGTATCTTCTCAGTAGTGTTATAATTATTTTGAGCAACATATAAATATTGAAAAACTTAACCAACACAAACCATTTATTTTCATTTTATTAATGATACATGCACTCACATACCAATACAAACTTATAAAATATGCAAAAAAGGAGCAACCATGTAGAAAATAATATTACCATCATTATAAATATATGAAAGGTTTTAGATAAATACTTCATATCAACATATGCTAGCAATTGGACCCAATAGACACATTGATAATTTTCTTATTAGAGTAAAACAAATAGTTTGATAAATTTGGCATACTGTTTATTTTGTTTATAGGGGAATAGTATGATATGTACATACAGTTTATTAAGTGGATTATTTGTAGGATGGGAATTAGGACAATAAATTTTATCAAAAAGCAATAGAAGAATAATTAGAACTAAATTCTAAAAAATATGATATCTTTTGAGAAGCAAAATTACCATAATATTTTATATTGTGTTAATTACTAGTTAAATTACCATGAAGAAAAATTATAAGATACTCAAGATTAGCTCTCATTTATTATATATAATCCCCTTGGTACTCAGTTTCTTTTCTTCTCATACAATAAAAAATAGAATTAATATAGTTTGCTATGTTATTCAATTTAATATTGAAGATGTTGAGCTACAAAATATCTGCTACTATTTTGAGCTAAATCTAGCATTCATGTTGTGGAAAATCATCAATAATCTATCATTTAAAAATAAAATGCAAAATTATATTAAAATACAAGGAAAATTTATAAATTTGACAAACTTCTTACTCTTGACATTACTATGAAGGCGAGTCCTTGACAATTAGTAAGTTTCCAATGTTTATTCTTTCTCTATTTATTGTTAGGCCTTGTCTTTTATGGATTGCCAATTCCCAACCCATTTTTAGTGCGATTGATTGGTAGCAGTCATATTTGACTATAGAAATTATAACTATTTTTTTGTTCTATGTAAGCCCAATGTAGTTCTTTGAAATTTAATGATAAAAATGGTGTATTTAGTAGCTTATTTTCATTTTTGTACGTGTTGCCCAAAATTTTGAACTTGAAAATTTTCAAATTTCCAGAGCACTCGAACCATGAACTCACCAAATCATGAAAACAATTAATTTTCAAAATTTATGTGAGTTGGTGAAAATTCTTCTTATGAACTTATTCCTAACCCCATTCCACCCAATCTGGCCAATTTACATGCCCAAATGCCTCACCATTTGAGAGATTTTAAACCTTAAATTTTTCCCTGCCAAGTTGCAAATGAGGCTAAAATTCAAGTTTGAGAGTGTTGGAACTTAAAAAAATTATGGGTTTTACTTAGAACTTAATCCTCTTGTTGTCCAAATTTCAAGCAAAACAAAGTTGATTTGTGGAAGATATGAAGGTTTTCATTTTTCAGCCAAAGCATAATGTGGGAAAAACAATAGATGCATTATTTATGGGAATTATTCCATGTCGTTGGATTAGCTTCTAGTGGCATTCAAATATTATAGGAACAAATTTTTCTAAGGTGGAAATTCGAACGAAGTCATAAAGTTATCTACCGTCCTTTATTTCAAGAGTTGGAAGATTTAAATATTTTGATGAGAGACTTTATTAAAGTCAATTTAAACTCCGTATGAAAATTTAAAAAGGCTGGAAACTTAGATGTCACGGGTTTTTCAAATTTCCTAACCTTGCCGCAAATTTCTCAAATTTTCTAACCTTGTCACGGATTTCTCAAATTTCCTAACCTTGTCGTGGATTTCTCAAATTTCCTAACCTTGTCATGGGTTTCTCAAATTTCCTAACCTTGTCGTGGGTTTTTCAAGTTTCATAACCTCCTCATTTAATCATGTGTATGACATGGCTTTGTCTATATTTTATAATTATAGAGAATGTATTTAAAGAAGAAAATCAAAATTCATTCCAAGAGATTGTTACGGCAAGAAAGAAATGGTCATTGTAACTTCTTCAAGAAGCCATTAATCTCAAAAGGTAGAATATTTTTCATTTGCAAGGGGTTTTAAAGATGCAGTTACGGGAATTGAAGATTCTCATTGGTGAGGTTTATTTATTGTAAAATTCTTTCTAAAGGGGGATCTTTTGCAGCTATTTTGGAACCAGGGGAAGTAGGGGCAGTTTATTTTCTTTGCAACCACAGTTTGTTGTACAAGGAATTGAGTCTTTGAACTCATTTTGGCATTGGAGAATAAAGGAGACATTTCTGAATCTGTGTATTGATCAATGTTTTCTTTGATTTTGAATGAATTGTGATTCTTCATAGTTACTCTTCAATGTTTTGTCTATTATGTCAAGTTGTGTATGAGGTTATTTCTGAGGTTTTGAATTCAGTAGATAACTTATCTGTTGAAAGGAGTTTGTTGCTCATTATTTTCTTATTTCTCACTCGTGGGTGTGGAATAAATGAACTTTGTGTTATTTGTTCACATTCACTACATTTTAAATCAATCTTTCACATCTATTCTCATGGTTATGGGTAGATGTTAGCCCTCCTTTTTTGCTTTTTGGTTAAAAGCATACCCTATGATCTCATTCATTGCATATCATTCGAAGGTAGCTACGCCTTGTAAAACAAGCAGAGAGAACTTGCAAATACCACTGCAGGTGACGTAGTTGTTGGTCAAGTTATCATTGACATGGGCAAAGAGTATAAAATTGAAGTGACAAATATGTTAACTAACGGCTTTTTGGCGATTCTGCTGGGGATTTGAAATTGAAGAACGGTGCTCTTTTTTTCCCCAAAAATTTAAAGGTGCCTCCCTGAGGATGGAGGTTGGTGACTCTTGAAGTTGGAATGTACTCAGAAGCATTTTATTCTAGTAAAGACTCATGTCTGATTTATTTTTCAGAATTACATTATGGCATTAATTTCTTCCTATCCATGGGGAAATCACTTTGGACCTCTTTCATTACCACAATATTCACCATTGCTTGAAGGATCAAGAAAGCATTTTTTGAAGTTCGGTGGAGAAGGCTCTCAAGATGTTGAAGACCACATTCTGGCATTCACAGTTGCATGCGACATTTTGGGGGTAAGTGAAGAAGATGTCTTTGTAAGATTATTCATTGAATCTTTGATTGGGCTTGAAGCAAATTGGTTTTGATATTTAGAAGATAAATGTATTACTGGTTGGGATTCATTGAAGACTAAGTTCTTGGCAAGGTATAAGGGCCCTGTTGATGAAGCTGCCTTGCTGGGCCAATTTTTCAATATTCAGAAGCAAAAAGGTGAAAGAATCAGATACTTAGTGGATAGTTTCAATAGGTTGCTCAAAAAGATGCCTACCTCTATTCAACCAAGTAAGAAAATTCAGATTTTCATTTTTATTTTCTCTTTGCATCCAGATGTTCAATTCGAGTTGAGACGAAGTAAAGTAAATGATATTAAAATTGCACAACAAGAGGCTATGAAAATAGAAGACGATTTGATATTAAGTGGTTTATGCAAAACAAATCAGGCTATAAATAGTTTGAGTAGTGAAACTATAAGGAAGCCTATCATATAAAAGCCAATTTCTCAGCCTATAAATTTCCAATATATGCAGCCTCCTATTGTTGAATGTCTCAATCTCATTGTCTTTGTTCCAAAACACTTTGGTAAGAATGAGGTAAATAGTGTAGGAACCAAGTCTCATGTGAATGGAAGAGTTGAGGCATATTATTTACATTATGAAGAAGACAATGATAAATTTAGGAGTACCTCAAGTGGTGAAGAAAATAAACCATTCTCCCATGATGCAAATCATAATGAGGGTAGTGAAAATAGTGTTATCCTATCATCCTTGTCTACCATGGAGATGGAATCATTCACTTTTACCAACAATGAAGAGCAACTTGAGACTACACAATGTAAAGATGAAGTATTGAATACCTTTTCTCCGAAGTGCATACATGCTAAATGTGAAGCTTTCACATTTTCCCAGCAAGATGATACAAAAATATGGCTACAAGAAGAGGTTAGAAATGATTTTACCTTTGAATCCTTTCATTTTGAAAACTTGGATGCCAAAATTTTTAAACAAAAATTGAAAGATGATGTTAAAGGTAGCCACAATAGCTTTGCTAAAAGTGATCAAATGGACAAATGTGATGAGCCTCATATTGTGTATACTCCAAATTGGTGCCTCAATGCATTTGAGGATGAATTTTTGTGCGGAGAAGAGGCTATTTCATATGATCTGCAGCTTATGGATGAGAATAATGAAGTGGGTCACATAATACATGAATCAATTTTGACACAAAAAGAGAATATTATTCCAATTGAGGTTGATTTTTTGCCACATGAGAGTTTTGTTTGTAATGAAGATTTCCATTCTTCTCTAGAAAAACTTGATTCACTTTCAGTTTTACACGAGTCATATGTGGCTAATGATTGGTGTTCTGATGAGTTGAGTAGTCATGGTTATTTTCAGGCATGTGATGTGAATCTATCCACTGCTGGTAGAAATGATTAAGTGTAGGCATATATTGGGGAAGACCCAAAAATTTATGATGCAAAGTGGTTGTTTGGCTTTGACATGTCGCTCAAGAGATTCTTTTTCCATATGAATTTCAAATTCATGCTCATAATTAACAGATGGATTTTGAGCTTACAAAAGCTTCATGGGCACACTTTTCTTTTTCACTCTAGCATCTATTTTCCTAGCCTATTAACAAATTTGCATAACCATTTTGAGGTCACTTGAGCTAGGGTCCCATGACCATGTACATATTAGGGGTTTTTGTTGTGTTGGTAGTTAGTTTCCTTTTCCTGTTGCGTCTCGTTGTTGGCTTGCTCTAGCTCCATTGTCCCTTGTATTGTCTGACTCTACTGCCCAATGGATCTATGCACCAATTCATGCTTGAGATTATGGGTTCCTTGCTTCGTCCTTTGCAATCCTCATCCCCAATTAGAGCCTATTGTTGCCCAAAATTTTAAACTTGAAAATTTCAAATTTCTAGAGCACCCAAACCATGAACTCGCCAAATCATGAAAATAATTAATTTTCAAAATTTATGTGAGTTTGTGTAAATTATTTTTATGGACTTAGTCCTAACCCCATTCCACCCAATCTGGCTAGTTTTCATGCCCAAATGCCTCATCGTTTGAGAGATTTTAAACCTTACATTTTTCCCCGCCAAGTTGCAAATGAGGCTAAAATTCAAGTTTCAAAGTGTTGGAACTTAAAACAATTATGGGTTTTGGTCAGAAGAACTCAATCCTCTTGCTATCCAAATTTCAAGCAAAACGGATCTGATTTGTGGAAGATATGAAGGTTTTCATCTTTTAGCCAAAGCATAATGTGGGAAAAATAATAGATGCATTATTTTTGGGAATTATTCCATGTCATTGGATCAGCTTCTAGTGGCATTCAAATGTTATAAGGAACAATTTTTTCTAAGGTGGAAATTTGGACAAAGTCATAAAGTTATCTACCGTCCTTTATTTCAAGAGTTAGAAGATTTAAATATTCTGATGAGAGACTTTATTAAAATCGATTTAAACTCCGTATGAAAATTTTAAAAGGATGGAAACTTAGATGTTGCGGATTTTTCAAATTTCCTAACCTTGTCACAAATTTCTCAAATTTCCTAACCTTATCGTGGATTACTCAAATTTCCTAACCTTGTGTATTTCTCAAATTTCCTAACCTTGTCGCAGATTTCTCAAATTTCCTAACCTTGTCGTGGGTTTCTCAAATTTCCTAACCTTGTTGCGGATTTTTCAAGTTTCATAACCTCCTCATTTAATCATGTGTATGGCATGGATTTGTCTACATTTTAGAATTATATAGAATGTATTTAAAGAAGAAAATCAAAAGTCAATCCAAGGGATTGTTACGGCAAGAAAGAAATGGTCATTGTAACTTCTTCAAGAAGTCGTTAATCTCAAAAGGGAGAATATTTTTCATTTGCAAGGGATTTTAAAGAGGCAGTTACAGGAACTGAAGAGTCTCATTAGTGAGGCTTATTTATTGTAAATTTTTTTCTAAAGGGGGATCTTTTGCAGCTATTCTAGAACCGAGGGAAGTAGGGGCAGTTTATTTTCTTTGCAACCATAGTTTGTTGTATAGGGAATTGAGTCTTTGAACTCATTTTGGCATTGAAGAATAAAGGAGATATTTTTGAATCTGTGTATTCATTAATTTTTTCTTTGATTGCGAATGAACTGTGATTCTTCATAGTTACTCTTCAATGTTTTATCTATTATGTCAGGCTGTGTATGCGGTTATTTCGGAGGCTTTGAATTTAGTCTAATGTATCTGTTGAAAGGAGTTTGTTGCTCATTCTTTTCTTGTTTCTCACTCATGGGTGTGGGATAAATGAACTTTGTGTTATTTTTTTGCATTCACTACATTTTAAATCAATCTTTCACATCTATTCTCATGGTTATGGGTAGATGTTAACCTTCCTTTTCCGCTTTCTGGTTAAAAGCATACCCTGTGATCTCATTCATTGCATATATTTTGAAGGTAGTTGTGCCTTGTAAAAAAAGCATAGAGCACTTGAAAATACCACTGCAGGTGACTTAACTGTTGGTCAGGTTGTCATTGACATGGGCAAAGAGTATAAAAATTGAAGTGACAAATTTGTTAACTAATAGTACGCAATAAAATTACTTCAACAAGAACATTATTTGTAAATCTAGTTTCAACACACAATTTGTATTTAGTATAACTTATTGTCCAATGAAAAATAACACATTTATTTATAGTTTTTCACCATCTAAATATGAATTTACTTTGCTCCTTTTTTGCTCTATAATGTAGCAAAATATTGTTGTGGTTGAACTTTTAACATTTTTTTGTTACACATTTCAACTAAATCAATTGCACCTATTGAGACAAGAAAAAGCAATGGCTTTTGTGCATTGGGCATATTTTTGGAGAGTAACTTGAATGCAATTAGTCAATCATAATTTCTCTATTCTTGCAATTCCTGTATAATCATTAAAAGTGGTGCTCAACTTTTAACCTAAGAATAATGACTCACAATAATGTTGAAATTAGTGTATTCAATTTTTAGTCAATGAATGAAATAACATTTTCCATCAAGGGACTTCTCAAAATGGAAGTTGCGCATGCGGGTGGGAATGGAAGTTGCGCATGTGGGTGGGAATGGAAGTTGTGCAGGCAGTTTGAAAATGTTTGAGGCAGATGGTGATGGGGGAGCAGAGGATGAAGACAATGGAAATGCTTCTCTTATGGTTTTTTTCCTTGTTTCTGCTATGTATGGTCTTTCTTGGTGGCATGGTTGGCCATGTTCTTGCTATTTCAGTGCTCCCCTAGTGTTTTTTGCATCTTGTGGAGGTTGGGTCTAAGCTCTGCTTGCGTTTGGGTTGCTTTGTTGGTGCTTCTAAGGTTGATGAGGAAGATTGTAGTTTTCCTAGGTCTTCTCTCTCGAGTTGGATGATGGTGTTCATTTTTTTTGATGCCCTTTGTTCTTTTGTGGCGCAGTCCTATTTGCTTGGGCCCCTTCTTATTTGTGGATGGTTGAGGCTGGTTTCGTAGAGGATGCATTTTATGGTGTTTTGGAGGATGGATGGTGAGTTTTTCCTGTAGGCTTTGCTGCAAATGGTTCTTCAAGTTTAGGCGTCTGCTCTTCCCCTGGCTCTGGTCTGTGTTCTGGGTCTCACTGTGTGAGATGGTTTGTCTGTGGATGGGTGGTGTGAGGAGAGTTTTTGGCTTATCTTTGACCCTAGCGGGCACATCGAATCTGTTAGTGTGCTTAATTTTTTTGCCTTCTCTCTTCTCCCCTATTGCATGGGCTCTCCTTGCTTGTTGTTGTGTGTGGCCTTGGTTGCAATTTTGTAGATTTGGGAGGCTTTCATCCCTCTGACTATGGGGTTGCTTGTAGGTGTTGTGGCTCTGGTGCTTTTCTACCCAGTGGTGTCTTTTGTGGCTTCATGTGCGCAGTTTTTCTTGCTTGTGGATGGGAGGTTTATGGAGAGTTTCTGGCTGTCTAGTGACTCTGACTTGCATGTCGGGTCTAATGGTGAGATTATCTATTTTGTTGGCTCTCTACTTCCTTTCTTTGTGGGCTTTTATTTGTTGTGTGTGGGTGCCTCTTTTGTGGTGTTGGGGATTTTTGGCTAGCTTGGATCCTTCATTCCTTATGTGGCCTGTTGGTGGGTAGTTCTGGTGTTTGGATTTCTATTGTTGTTCTGCATTTTTGGGAACCCCTTTTGGGCTCTTTAGCATGTTCCTTTGGTGGGGGGTGATTAGCGTTTTGCAGAAGAAGCTTTTAATCTTTTATTTTAAGGCTCAATTTTTGCTAGTGTTGTTGGTTGTGTTGCTTCTTGCTTTTTTTCTTGTCATGCCAAAGGATGTTGTAGTTACCCTTTTTTTCTAGAGCTTCTACTTCCTTCTCGATCTTTCAGTCGAGGTCTTCTATGGAGGTGGAGATTCTCCTATTGAGGAGGAGCTAGTTGTTGTTGTTCTAGTTGGAAGTTCTCTTTTCTACTTCATGCTCCTATTGAGGTGGCGCCTGGGTGGGCAAGAGGATGAAGTCTTTGGTGGTAAGGGTTTTTATTGCATCCTCTCTAATAGAGGGGAGCTCTTGCATATTGAGGTTGAGATAGAGTTGGTGTTTCAAGTTGTTTGGTTTTTTTTGACGATGGAGGAATGTTGTAGGAATGCTATTGTTTTACAGTATTTAGTTATTGGTTTAATTATTGCCTGGATGAATCAGTCAGTTTACAAGTTGGTTGAGGGTTGTTGTTGGAATGCTGACACTTTGCAGTATTATGTTGATTTATTTAAGTTGATTGTTGTTTGGATGAGTCAGGATGTTAAGGGTTTAAGGTACCTGTTAAAACCTGGTTGTAAAGGGTGTATGGTCCCTTCAAAACCTTTGGGTTTCAAGCCCCTGTAAACCTAGTTGTTAAAGTGTTCTAGGTCCCTCCAAAACCTTTATGCAACCTTTGGTGTTTTTTTTGTTGGGTTGTTGTTGGTTTGTGGTTTATCTTTGTTGCAGCATGATTTGCTTGGATAGGGTTTCGAGTTCCTTCAAAACAGTCTTGTAATGGGTTTCGGGTCCCATCAAAACTTGCTTTTCCCCATCAAAAACATTTTCCATCAAGGAGGGGAAATCATAGCAATAGACCAATTGTGTCTTTTATAAAAGTCTCAACATTCGAGCATGTCTAGTTCATCAATAAAAACATTATGTTGGCATGAACAAGGATATTTTAAGGAAGCTAAGGTAGCAAAACAACTTCCTACACTAATCTTGAGAGGCTCTAATGCAAAACTTTACAAATATTTCTAACAATTAAAAAAACTTAAACATAAATATCATGCATACCACAACACCATAATTTATGTGGGGAAAACCCTTTCAGGAGAAAAACCCCACACTCCAAAATTTGCCCAATATATTATTCAAAAATCACAAGGATTACAATATACATGCAAAACAAGCTTCTCATAGGAGTATCACCAACCAGAGATCTAGAGACAATACGACCGCTATCAAAATCTTTGAATACATCATCATCTCCAAAACGTAGTACACTGCCCTCATAAAATAGGGTTACTTTCTAGTGCAAGATAGGCCAACAAAATATCTACCATTAGATGTAAAACCTAATAATGAACTGTCTAGATTTATAATATATCATTATTTAATGTATGTCGGTCATTTAAGATTTTTTGTTACATGCTCACATTTTCTTCCTGTGCTCCCAATGTATACACCTATCGGTGTAGCTAGGATATATATATATACTAAACACATCCTATCAATAATAAACCTTATATAATTGCAAGGTTCAGACACATTTTCCCAACAGATATTTCCTAATTAGTTCACCTCCTAGGTCCTTTTTCACACTTGTTAGTTAAGTTTTATTAGGGTACATATATTATCCTTATCTCTTTTCATCTCATGTCATATGATTGTGGCACATGTTATGATATTTTGTTGACTTATCCTCTCACCTTTCCTATATAAGCAAGGCCTTATATGTATATTATGTATCGTTGATTATTCTACCTTTAATCTATTTAATAAAGTAATATATTCTCTTGTGACTCTCTTGGGGAAAGTTATATCTTGTTTTATAGGTGATCATGAGACCTTGAGTCCTTGTGCGACTCTTATATGGTACCAAAGCTAGCTCCTTCTCAGATTTGAGGGTGATTTGGGTAGTACCTTTTATTGGATGCATTTTTGAGAAAAAGGACCTCACCATTGAGTTTACAAGACCCAAAACCTAATATTTTCATATAAGTCATTCTATATTTTCACATTAAAAATTAGACTTTTCTAGGGTTCCAAAAAAAATTGTAATTATTTCATATAGTTATACAAAATCCATACATCTATATAAATCCATATAGTATGACACTATCACTATCAAATATTTATATTCTATGATACCAATAAAATATTCTCTACAATTCTACAATATTTTGCATCAACAAGCATCACTCTACATAATCAGTAGTATGCCAACATGCTTGCCTATGTGGTCCAAGCAACATTAGATACGAAATCAAAGTTTTAAATTCTTTTTTTATGTTTTAAATGAAAAGTTAGCATGTTGGGTTTCAACCCTTGGTCACAAGAAGCTAAAACCCTCAATTCATCCCATCATGGGGGGCTACATGCAACAAGCAACACATTTCTACTATCTTTGATCATCACTTCATTGGGAATTTCAACCCTAATTCCAACCAAGTTTGCTATAATGTCAACCAAAATCATGTCACTAGTGGTCCACCTAACTCTAGTATTAGGGCAACAACACTGCTAAATCTAACCACCAAAATAATACCCGACCCTCATTTTACACACTAAACTAGTTGTTTTTGGGAGGCATACATTTTCACAAGACTATCAAGTTTTTGACTTCTTATAGTCATTATAAATTTGGTCTTGAGCAATTCATAGTGGTGTAGGTTATTTTTCTATATTTAATAGAGATGCCTAATTTTGTTAATTGAAGTCCATATTCATTTCTTAGCTTCCAAGCTCATAAATATTTGCCTATTTTTCTAGTTTTCATGATTCTTGCAACATTATAAGGTATTGAGGAGATCTTTAGATCTATACATGAACTTTTATAGATTTATCCCCATGTATCTTTTATTTACTTTGTGGGTTTTTCACACTCAGGTTGATTTCTTAACTATGTCAATACTTGGAGAAATTCTATCTTTATGGGGGATTCATTTTTAGTATTCATTCAATTATGAGAGGTTTCATATTAGATTATTGAAGAATATTATCTATATTTCTCTCTTGGTGCTTGTTTCTCTTATTAAAAAATTGAATTCATTTGATCTATTCACTCCTCATAATTATCACAAATAGAAAATCGAAACTCAATAGTTACTCATTTGCAAGGGTTTATTGTCTACTTTAGGTGAATATTAATATGAAATTTCACTAAGGAGTATGAGAGATTTTCTCATGAGGAAAAATGTGATGATGCTATGGACTTGATTGTATTGCATGTTTCTAATTACTTATTGTTCCTTATTGAGGTGTACACTACACCTAAGTAGATATGGGATAAACACAAATATTTTTTGGGTATAGTTAGTGAATTTTGTACTTTGCAACTAAAGGTATAATTTTCATCTCTTTCTCCTAATTTATTTCCTTCCATTGAGGATTATTTGGTTAAGTTCAAATCTTTGAGATCTCAATTAGCTAGTTGTGGAAAGATAAATCTAATAAGGAATCTATATTCTTGATATTGTCTAAGTTTAAAGGTCCATTTATTATCTTTTCTTCTCCTCTTTATTCCACCATGGATACCATAGGTGATGTATTTAACATGCCTTATTTTGATACATTTTGTGATCATTTGACTTGAGAGAAAGCTAAGATTATCTAGTTATATGCACTCCTCAAAGTTAGGAATTGATATCCCAATCACCCAAAGGAAAAGGAAAGAAGAAATCACAAAATAAGATGGAATCTAATGAGCTTTCCACATCTTACAAAGATGATAAACCTAATAAAGGGAAACTCACATGTGTATATTACAAAAAAAAGGACTTGATGAACATAGTTGTTACCAAAAATAGATAGATGAGTTGAAGTACCTTCTTAAGAAGAAGAATATTTTATTATCTTTAATGATATATTTTGGCTTATCCTCTTCTTCTACACCATCTTCATCTACATAGTCAAGGATAATAGGATTAGCTAATGGGACATATAACATTAATGGTAAAGCACTTATTGCATCTACAATTCCTAATTCAAGGAGCTGGATTCTTGATTCTAGAGCTTCACATTATATTGCTTTGTCACAAGGTATGTTCCTTCATTTGATTCTTTCACTTTACCACACATTTTTATGAGAAAAAACATATATATATTCGTGTTTATGGGAAAGGATCTATTGACATAGGAGAAAGCACATTCAACAATGTACTTTGTATTACATCATTCTCAACCAATCTCCTTTCTATCTATCAAAGTGTATAGTAGAGAAAGGAAGACTATTGAGTTTGTGCATAATTATATGATTATCATAGACTTGGATAGAATAAAGAATAATATTTTTGGGATGGGTGATCATTCATCTCTTTTGCATACATTTTCATATTTTTCTCTTAATGATAATGCAATTCGTTTAATTGGTATGCATACTCATGCATCTAGTGTAAATCATATTTCTAAGGAGGATTTTGGTCACTTGAACCTTGGTGTTCTTGATACTTGTGTTAAGCTTGCATCTCCTCCACCTAATACTTCTTTAAATATTAGTACTTCAATTCAACAATATGATTGTTGATGTGTTTTTTATGCACTTCTCAACATAGGTAATGCATAGACGCATCGCCTCTCTTGAAAGACAATCTTCCATAATCAAATTGCAAAACACTATCCCAAGGTCTCTAATGTCAAGTCTTGATAGTGCTTGGAATTTCTCAGTTGATGTTTGATGTGATTTGTTGGAATCACAAGGCGGACTTATGGATGAGTTATGAAGCATGGGGTGTTGGGTTTGCAAATGGAGTTCTTAAGGTGCAGAAATTGTTGCTCAGTTGTTGTAGGTTCAAACAGTAGTCTAGAACTCCATTTCATCATCAAATTTGGCTTTACAATGTGCAATGAACCTTACCTATGGTTACTATTTAAAAAAAAGGAAAAAGGGCAGGGAAGAGAGTAAGTTCCTAGACCTGAAACTACGAATGAACAGTGATCATGGAGGCTACTACAATAGAAAAACTCCCTAAACTGGGTTTTTCTTGGCCAAGAGGATCCTACAGTTACACAAAACCAGTGCAATCTTCTAAGGATTGCAGATTTTCAGATTGCACAAAAACATCATGAACATGCAATTGAACTAAGTTGTAGCAACGAAGTAAGGAAGCTCAAACTAGCTTTGGAAAGTGACTCATCATCAATGAACCACAAAAAGCATGAGCCAGAAATTAATCAAATACTGAAACAACAATCACCATCATCACTTCCACTCAAGAAACTAACAACTAAACTAAAAGGGAAGTAAAACAATGCTGCTTTCTATTGTTGTAGAATGTATTTACACCAATTTTCCAACAATTTACAAATGAGGGGGAGACCCCTATTTATAGCAATTAAAAATACATTCCTTGTCTTTTCTCTATTTTGTCCTATAGTGGCTAGGTGTTGCAGCAGTTTTGTCCTCTTGTTGATTTCTCTTTACACTGTAGTTGAAACTGCTTGAAGGTTGCTCTTTGCTTGATGTGTTCACAACATTGTCCATTGGATCAGATGATTTGATTAGACAGCTCCTGACAGATCATGATCATTTGTTTGGAGGGAGGAAACAACCGCTCCCTCCCACCACCTTCAAGGCCACCCTTTGTGGTTTGTCACTGACTTCCTTGACATAGACCTACTTCTTCTAATGCCAGCTTTGTTGATGGATGCTACGAGGAAAGGTAGGCATAAAATGGATGGTGAAAGGAGCAATGTGCTTTTTCCTTATTCAGCTTTCTCAATGGGCCTCCTTGATAGACCTGCGGTAGGTTTCTTGAATCCTGCATGCATGAAGTGTCGTAAGTGCTTTCATACACAAATCAAGGCAAACATTCGTCAAATCCTGCAAAATCCTTGTTATATTAACCCATGCATCATTAAAAGATCATAATATTCATCATTATTCCACATTTGGAGCTCATTTGGACCATAAACATTAATGTGTGCTCAGGGTTGTGGGTGACATACGACAAACGGATGACGAACAACAAACAACGAGCGACGGAGGGCAAGTAGACGATAGACAGGTGATAGACGAATGGCGGGCGATGGATGATAGGCGAAGGTATAATGGATGATGAGTGGAGGGATGGTGGATGGCCCAGAAGGGAAGTTCCCAAATGACCATAGAGGGAAACCAACCCAGAAGGGAAGTTTTGAAATGGCCACAGAGGGATGATGACCCGAAATGAA
Source organism: Sequoia sempervirens (assembly GCA_007258455.2). Taxonomy (NCBI): domain Eukaryota; kingdom Viridiplantae; phylum Streptophyta; class Pinopsida; order Cupressales; family Cupressaceae; genus Sequoia; species Sequoia sempervirens. The sequence goes on from VDFB02291525.1 coordinate 49,252, forward strand.
AGTTCCCAAATGGCCATGGAGGGAGGGCAACCCGGAAGGGAAGTTCCCAAACAGCCACGGAGGGACGACGACCCTAAAGGGAAATTCCCAAACTTCACAAAACTTAGCAAATTTGAGATTTTTCAACTTTAGCGCATGGGAAAATGGGTAGAAAGAGTGCCAAGACATACTACCTTAAGATTTGAATCATTTTGAACGATGTGGAAATTTGGAAGGGGGAAGTCAAAGGGTTGCTACCCTTTTGAAATGGCAATGAGCACACGATGGCCTGACAAGGAAGTTCCCAAATGGCCACAGAGGGACGGTGGCTAGGAAGGGAAGTTCCACGATGTCTAAACACATGGTAAATTTGATCCAAACCCCTTTAGGCATGTGAAGACATTCATTTTATGGTCCCTAGATGACAAAAACTTGAAGTTTGCATGGGCATTCCAGAAATGCAGAGATTTGGAAGGGGGAAGTTGAAGGGTCGCCGCCCTTTTGAAATGACAATAAGCACATGACGGCCTAACATGAAAGTTCCCACAGCAATAGAGGGACAGTGGCCTAGAAGGGAAGTTCCTAACAGCCATGGAGGGATGGCAGCCTAGAAGGGAAGTTTTGAAATGACCATGGAGAGAAGGTGGACTAGAAGGGAAGTTCCCAAATGGCCACGGAGGGATGACGACCCGGAAGGGAAGTTCCCAAACTTCACAAAAATTAAAAAAACCTTGGAAGTTCACTTAGTCATCACAAAAACATCCCAAATCCATAGGCAACTTGTCCCCAAAGTCAAAAAATGAAGGAAAAAGTGAATCAAGTGATCAGGGACCAAGTTAGCAGGAACAGGGCAAATGGTGGAAAAAAGGGAGAACTTTGCTTCTCTCCAGATTTGAATGCCCCAAGTAAAATGAAGGGTCGGGAGCAACATTTATAGGCCAATTTCCATTAATGGAATGCATTGATTTCTTTGTATGGCAGAACCAAGCTAGGTGAGATGTGGAATCTCATGCTTGTTTGGATGCTCAGTCAAGGCTCGAATAGAGAAACTAATTATGGAGCCTGCCATGCGAGTAGAAGTTGGGCATTAGTTGCCACTCAACAACGAAACAAGAGTGGCGACTCGCACGAGGTGACCCACAACTGTAGGTCTGCAAGGCTTGGAGGATGTCAGGGCAAAAGACCAAGGGAAACCTGCAAGCCAAGTTCCACAAAAGAAAAAGACTTGCAAAATTTAGGTGTGCAAATGAATTTGGTCAAGGAGTGTTTGATCGTTTCAAGGTGTGTGACCAACTTAGGCTCTAGGAAAGGGGCACACAAATCAAGGAAGGAGTAAAAATGACCCAACAGGAGTAGGAATGAGTCACCGAGAGCGAAAAAAAGGGGGGTCATTTCCTACATGGGGCATGTTTGAAAAACATGCACAACAATGATCATAATATTTTAGATTCAAATTCAAGTGGGATGACTACTTAACAGGGATTACAAATTTATTTTGAGTCCCATATTATAGATTTGGAGGACATGCTTGAGGATATCTAGTTCATCTTTAATGATAGTTACAACATAATTTTTTATCACATCATCATTATCTTTGGAGATTATTCTTTACGAGTTTCCAAATATTCTCGATTTATCATCTTCTTTGATTGGGGCAGCACCTTATTTTTTGTAACATACTCTATTATGGAGACATTTGAGAAGTTTTAAGAGACACCCATGATGAGACTTCTTCCCTAATATCTCTTCTTGGAGATGGATTTTCTTCTACATACACTATTGGACTTGTTTCTTTCTTCCCAAGGGGAGGAATATTATTTGCAAAAAATGGATTATCCTTTGTCGTCAAGCATTCACCATTGGATTGAGAGCTACTTCATTGCAAGGGGATCTATAGTCTCACTCTTTCTCTCTTGTGTGGGTATCTATTATATATTTATTATGGATTTATTCCTTTGGGTTCATATTGAGTCCTTTTGGATATCACTTGTACATGTTTGTTTTATTGTGTTGTCTCTTTTGGAGAGGGAGTTTTCATACAAGTTTTTTTCCTTTACTTTATCTATGAGAGATATTTTATACATAGTTACTTAGCATGGCCCAATATTCAAGGCCCATTATTTATGTATATTTCTTTTTTTCCTCCCTAAGTCACACTTAAGAGGGATATGTTGGTGTGAACAAGTATATTAGGCTAACTAGTTCAACTCTTAGATCCTATTTACACTTGCTAGTTAAGTTTACTTGAGGTACACATATGATCCTTATCTATTTTTGTATCATATCATATGATTGTGACACATTTCATAATATTATGTTCATTTATCCCTTCACCTTCCCTGTCTAAGCAAGGCCTTATACATACATTACATGTATCATTGATTGTTCTATCTTTGATCCATTATTCACTCTATCAATATTCTTTCATAATCAAGCAATATATCATCTTGCTTCTCTCTTTTGGAAGGCTATTTTTGGTTTTGTAGGTAACCTTTGGATCTTGAGTCTTATTAGAATATATTTTTTTTATTACATCATTTAATAAATAATACATAACTAATTTTATGGTTATGTTTCTATTGTTCGAGTATACCCGAACAGGTTGGTTATTCACCAACATTTTATTGTATATATTCTTGCCTTCTCCATAATTTAATGTGCTTGATTGCTCTCAATATTTCTTCATGGTATTAGAGAAATTCAAAAATCTAAGCCTATGCTTGTGCTTTAGTTAGGAGGTTTAAATGAAGTTTGCTTGAAGATCATCGCGACATTGAAGACCACAGAATCAATCTTCATGTTCCAGCATTCTATGAAGGCTCAGATGGTTGCAAAGTCGTGATTCCTTCTGAAAAGAAAAATCGGATGGTGATGTAAGTCTAAAAGAGTGTGGAGACGGAGGGATTTTTTTGGGCAAAAACATCAAAGCATTGGTGGGAGGTATTCCTTCTGAAAATGAAATTGATGGAGGAACATAGAATAAACCTTGATTGTGATATCTTCATCTTTGATTATTGAAAGAAAAAGAATTGTTTTGAAAGAACGAATGATGTCCCAAGATGACAAGGAGAGTTCTATATGAGAGAATATTGAATCGGGCATCTAACACTTTTTCTGAGTGATGTCAAAGCTTTGATTCTAAAAAAAGTTGTGTGTGTTTTTCTTTTGTCGATGTTATCAGTGCCGAAAAACTAAAAAGTCTTTGAACGTGTGGAGGAAATAAAAATGATCACTTGGACGGAACGTATGAATCTTAGAAATAGAATTCAAGTCACTGAGACACTTTCTTCATTTGAAAGGTGCATATCTCGACATTGTTTTTTAACATAAAGGAATAAAAGAGCATCTGGTTTATATTCTCTGAAAGGAGAAAAAAAATTAGTTTTAAGTATTTTTTTAAAATTCAAAACTTTTGTCATTTTGCATTTGAATTTCAAAATACAGAGTGCTTGCAGTTTTTTTATTTTCTAAAAAAAAATTCAGAGAATTCATAATTTTGTATTTACAATTCAAATTTCAGAACATTTGTAGAGCATTTTGCTTTTCTAAAAGACATAAATTGAAGTTCAGATTTTAATAGGAGTTATAAGGATAATTTAAACAAAACCAGAATGGCCTCTAGTGCACCTAAATTCCTCTTACCTGATTCGCTACTCTTGAATGGTGAAAATTATGTAACCTAGAAAACCAAAGTCCAAATGCAATTAGAGTTTGAAGACCTTTGGGAAATTGTCTCGAGAAATAAAACCAGACCAGCCACAACCAATGATGAGAAAAACAAGTTTGATAGGTTCAGTGGATGATAAGAAGTCTACTTTAGGCTTTAATTTCTTTTTGGGATCTAGTCTGATTTCTTGGGGGAGCAAGAAGCAAACCACTGTTGCTCACACTTCCATAGAGATAGAATATCACGTTGTAGGGGGGGCTGTCTATGAGGCGATATGGTTACGTCACATTTTGACAAGTATGGGTGTTCCTGATACAGGTCCTACCACTTTGTTCTGCGATAATCAGAGTGTGTTGAAGCTTGTTTGCAATCCAATTTTTCATGAGCATACCAAGCATATTGAGGTTCAGTGCCATTAAATTCATGAGCATGTTCAACAACAAAATATAGCTCCAATTTTGTCTGAATCAAGAGTAGCGTGCAAACATGTTTACCAAATCCCTTGTAGCTGTAGATTTTGAGGCTTTATGAACTTTCATGCTTTGGTCTCTTGGGCATATGATGTAATAAGGAGGGTGTTAGAATAGATTTTTTTGATTACATCATTTAATAAATAATACATAACTAATTTTATAGTTATGTTTCTGTTGTTCGGATATGCCCGAACAGGTTGGTTATTCCCTAACCTTTTATTATATATATTCTTTCCTTCTCTATAATTCAATGTGCTTGATTTCTCTCAACATTTCTTCAAGTCCTTATGTGATTCTTACACATCATTCCCTATATGGACAAAGGATAGAAGTTATAAGTCCTTTACATCAAGGTGTTCTCTATTTTTTGTTCAATTAGACATAACTTCATCATCATTGTTGTATTTTTATTTTGGTCATGTGTGATCAGCACGTCATATAATAGGTGCTAGCTATGCCTCCCCATTGGGTGATGATATATCCTAGTTACATGATCAAATTTTATAAATAACATTGTGAATTTAAGTAGGTACAACAGAAGGGCACTCCAACATAATGAATTAACAATTCAATATTTTTAGAAGAAAATAAATTGAAACATAGGGAGACTCCAACAATGTTTTTAATCTCCAGACAAACCACTACGTAGAAGCTTCGACTTCCTACCATGGCTTAAAATCAGCTCAAGAGAAGGGGATCATAAAACTTCAGTTGGAAGGGGACTCCTTGAATGTGATTAATTGTTTGAAGAAAGTTAGCCATCCCTCCTGGACTATATAGCATATAATTGAGGACTCCATAGTTATCTTAGATACCTTTAAAGATGTCTATGTTTCTCATGTTTTTAGAGAGGCTAATATTTTAGCCGATTGCCTTGCTAGTATGGGGGTGGTTGCTCCTAGGCATTGGGACTCTAATGATGTCTTACCCATTGAAATCCAAACCATTATAAATGATGAAAAATGATCACATGTTTCAAGTGATGGTTGGAGGGGTTCCTAGAAATAATTGCATATTTATTTCCACAAAGACATATGTTCTACCCTATTCACCTCTATTTTAGTGGTAGAGATATGAGAAATCACCAGAGACTAAATACTATGATGTCAACGAGTACTTAGGTTGTCAGGGTAACACACTTTGTGGGTGTTTTGTTTCTTCTTGTGCTATGCAACATCCATTTTTCTCTAATAGGTTTCCTTTCTAGGGAGTTAGCTAAGTTGGCTTCATGTGGGAAGTTAAGCATGTGGGGAGTGATAGATGTAGAACTAATCTTGTGACCTGTGAGGATACAAAGTTGAGTGACTTAGTTTGGAAGATTCTTGAAAGGGGAGGCGTAATGCCTTACATGTTGAAACTCCATGGCTTCAATTCCCAAGTGTTGTAGGAGTTCATGAATGGTTGGCACAATAAGGTTCTAAGAATATTTGGAGTGGAAATTAACATTACTAAGGATTTGATCACAGAGGTGTCTAGTCTCTCCACAAAAGGTAAAAAGTTCTATAGGGAAAGGGTGGCCACTAAATCTGTTGTTGCAAACTTCCTAAAAGGCAATGAGAGGTCGAAGCTTAAGAAGTTTGGGGGTGGGGGATATGATAGGTTATCATTGAAGCCCATTTGGAGGTTGGTGGATATGGCTATGATGAGATACTTTACGTTGGATGGTAGGTTTTCTGTGATTTATGGATACCATTTTATGCTTCTAATTCATTTCAGACATAATAAGGTAGTTTTGTTTCCCTATGATCTGCTTTTATCTTTAGAAAATGGTATTCTAGACCTCAACAAGAATTCAAGAAACCCCTACTTGCATGATGGGTTAATGCTCCTGATAATTGAGCATATCAAGGATAATTATGCAATTGAGACACCCAAATTGCATAAAGGGTGCAAGGTCAAGGATACCCTCTATGATTTTGGCACAGGTGATGATTTGGAGGGTGATGATGGGAAGGATGTTGGGTCTAATTCCTTTGAGGACCCTCAAGATGATTTTGTAAACTCCTCCTAGAAAAGGACCAGGAAAGAGGAATCCCATTCATGGTCGGAGGGCTCTTATATTGATTCGGAGTGGGAAGGGGAAGGTAAAATCTCTGCAAAGAAGAAAAAAGGGAGTACCAAAAAGGCAGAGTCTCCTCCTCCATTTGGTGTAAAAAGATAAATTTTGTTAGGGGAGGGAGAAATGAGGAAGGTAGGGAAGAATTCTATGGAAAAAGGTGCCCCTGCTTTGGGTAAAGGGAAGGAAAAAGTTGGTGAGGTTGTGGAGGAGTTGTTGGGAGGCTTGAAGCATGTTCTTGAGGAATTGACACAAAGGAAAGGCAACAAAGATATAAGGGTTCTTGATAAGGTGATTGATATAGAAGACGAGTCTATAGATACTGGTAAAAAGAAGATTGAAACCCCAACTGGTAAGTTTTATACTATTTCTGAAGCCCTTCAGCTGATGGATGGTAATGATGTTGTTTTCCTTGTGAGAGAGGGGAATGGTAACATTTTCTTGCTTCTTAAGTGGCTTCTAAATGAAGTTAAGAATCTTAATATAAAGATTGATTTAGTGGCCTAGTTTAATGTATATCTCACTAATAGTAACAATTTGGAAATGTTAGTCATCAAAAAGGTCAAATTTATGTATGGTATTCTCAATAGATTTGTGGTTGATGTTGGAAAGTTAAAGGTATATCATGAATCCAGGTTGGTAGCTCTTGAAAAAAAAGTTTTGAAGCTTTTTGAAGACATTTCTACCCTGGTTACTATGAGTTATGTGTCGATGCAGAACAATGTAGAGGGATTGACAGTGCTTAATGAAAAATCCAGAAAGTGGACTAGTAAGTCACTGCTCGAAGGGAAGGAGATGCAGGTTTTGGAGGACATGACCCTTTTGGGTAATGCTGAGACTGGTAAGGAGGATGGTCCTATTCGAACCAAGAGTAAAATGAAGAAAGGTGGAATGGTTTTAGTCAAAGCGCTTAACAATGTGGTTAAGATGCATGACAAAGTTATTGCCAATGATGTGGAGGCAGAAAGAATCCTTAATAATTTGTAGTAATTGTTCTCTTTGTTTTTGTCTATATTTTTTTTTCTTGTTTGATGATTGTATATTGATGGTTCATTTGATGGTTGGTGTTTTTCTTGGGGGCTATTGGGTTTCAATGCTTTTATTTAAATAGCGGTCTACTCCTTTTTGTACAAGGTTTTGAGACCCCTTCAAAACCTATTTTCCTAATAAAAATAATGTTTAGAATCTTTCTTACTATTAGATAATTAATGACTAATACAACTAGGTTATTATACTCTCTTTTTAGGCCATGTGTATTATATAGATAGAGATAAATAAACAACATCAAATTAGAACTCATACAAAGGTTGTTAAAAAATATTTAAATTCTATTATTTCCTTTCATCAAATATGTACCACATGATTTTATTTTATTCTCATGTGTTATGTCATACCAAATAAACATGAACCGAACATATTACTATACATGGATATGCCTTTAATTTTATAGTTTACTTTTCATGATTCATGTTGTTATTGCTTGTGTAGTATCAAATAATCTTGACTAATAAGCATGAATAGGTGATGAAGCATGTGTTACTTCTTTCTCTATTATCAAGTAGATATGAAGATGGTATTTAAGATCCATTCACTATTACTTACTCTTTATTAGAATCCAATGAACACCAACAAGATGTCCTTAATTATATTTTATAAGAAAATAATGTCTACCTTTATATACAATTTTCAAAAAATATATAAGATATTCAAGCCTAGCTCTCATTTATTGTATATAGTTCCCTTTGTACCAAGTTTCTTTTTTTCTTAAAATAAAATTTAGAATTAATGCTTGTTATGATATTCAATTAATATTGAAGATCATGAGATATGTAATATTAGTTCAATTTCACTTTTGCTAATCTTTTTAAGCTAAATTGGGCATTCACATTATGGTAAAACATCAATAATATATCAATGTCAACATTGTGAATGGTGATTGTTTGTGTGTGAAAGGGAGTTGCGACATGCAATACGCAACAAAGGGGCATTTCACAGAAGCAGAAAGTCTCAAATGTGGAGCAAAGGTTGGAAGGTGGAATGCAGAGTAGTGGTAAGTTAGGCTAACATGGGAAGAGTCCTCTACTTGGGAAAAGTTTAGAGGTTGAGGTTTTAACCCCCTTTCTTTTGGTGTTTTTGGGCACAATGAATCCTCTGCACTGGGACGATGTTCCTCTATTTCTCCCCCCAGGGGATCGGTGGAGTCTGAAATGCAGAACTTTAGGCTCTTCAAGAATTCCTCCAACACTTTTCATGCATACAATGACTTCTTAAAGGAGAAAATATTGAAGGCCAATCCTTCGACAAATTTAGGGCCTGTCTCTCAAGAGGAAGCTCCCTTTAGGTTGCTCAAGGGTAACACTTCTCTTGCTCTAGATCCATCACCCCCCACTGACGTCGACTTCAAGCTCATTCATGGTTTTAGGTGACTCAAAATTGGATTTGGCTTATGAGTCTACTAATTTCCATATCTTTGATGAATGCATGATGGAGGTCTCCCCAAATATTCGTTCTCAGGCTTTGGTTTTTAGATGTATGGGGAGGTGACCCCCTATGCATGATTTTATTGCCTTGTGAAAGAATACTTGGGGTAACTTGACTGCCCCTTCAGTGAAGCTATTGGACCATGAATTCCTCCTTGTCACCTTTAATAATTTTGAAGATTGTAGGTTCTGTTGATGGGTGTTTTGTACACTTTCTCAACACAGGCAATGCATATGTACACTACCTCTCTTGAAAGGAAATCTCCGACAACAAGTTGAAAATCTCCCCAAGGTCTCTCGAGTGTCAGGTCATGACTTGCATGGAACTCATCAGTTGATGTTTGATGTGATTTTGTTGGTAATCACAGGGCAGACTTATGTAGCTGGATGCGGAGTGGATCTTAAAATCTAAAATTTGTTGGGATGGGAGTCAAGGTACATTTTGTTGTAGGTTTGGACAGCAGTCTAAAACTTCAATGTTTTCTTCAAGTTGTGGCTTTACAATGTGAAATGAACCTTAGCACAGGTCACTAATTAAAAAAAAAGGAAAAAAGGGCAGGGAAGAGAGAAGGTTCTTGGATCTGCAACTAATTGTGAACAGTAATCATGGAATTCCTGCTATGGACAGCTTCCTTCAAACATAATTTCACTTAACCAAAAAATTCACAGTCTCATGAAATTTGTGCTATCTTCTAAGGCTTGCAGGTATTTCACCATTGATTCATCATATACATGCATGAAAAAGGATAAAAATGTGGAGTAGCTTTGAATTCAAGCCTAGACTAACTTTGCACAGCTATTTACCAGCAGTAAACAGCAAAAAGTATGGGCTAGGAAGGCATCTACACAGTAGCAATTTTCACAACTACAGAACAACATTACTAAAATGTATTTAAGCAATTTAAATCTAACTTAAAATAGCAATGTAAATCTAAATAAAGCATTTAGCAATGGAGGTTGAATCATGAAACATGTGAAGAACTCAAAAAATGCACCAAGTCAATGTATTTTCATTAGAAATTCCAGCAACATGTCTTTACAACAACTCAACTCCTCTTGGAAATGAGAGGAGACCCCCTATTTATAGTGCCCAAAAAGTAGAACAAATGGCCAAGATTCACTACAAACTAGTGTTCTACCTACCCCCAATATATTACAATTTAAAATACAATTTTGTCCTCATCCCTATTTCGTCATCTAGTGACAGCATTGTAGCATTTTGTCTTTTTGCTAATTGCTCTTTCTGTTGTAGCTATTCCTTTAGAAGCTCTTCACTAACAATAGGGTCACCCTCCTACTTCTTCAAAGCCGCATACTCCATGAATTTCAAGATTACCGATTGGAGCTTGTCGACTTCTATAATCTCGAACAATAGCACTTGATAACTCCATTCTTTTGAGTTGTCTGCAAGTCTCTTCCAGTCTTCATCATATTTAGTGGTGTGATCCTTGAACAGCTCTGACTAGGTGAAGGCACAGGTGGCAAAACTCATGAAATTCATTGTTATCTCGTATGACATTCTGTCCTCCATCTTCTTCTGGAAATGAGGCTTTATCTTTTTCGGATCAATTTGTACCATGGGCATGTCATATCCCGTCATTAGCTTTAGATATCAAGCACAATCCACACTAATTTCTTTGACCCATTTGATATCTAGATCCACTTTATCCATTATCTGCTCTAATCTTTCTCTTTTGTTATCAAATTCCTGCTTCCACACATCCACTAGCCAATGGTCGTCCCTTTTGAATGTGACTCCTTTTCCCACGTCGTGCTTGGCAGCCGAAGGATAGCCTCAATATTTGGATAGGTGGACTCGTAACTTGCAGGGAAGTCAGTGTAGAGGCTTCTTGTGTTCTTGAGGGACTGTTGTAAATCCAAGAACTTGTTGGTTGTTCGAACAACCTGATTGATACCCATGTTCTCAACGTATAGAACCTTTCAGAACTAGCTCTCTATGGTTTTGTCCAAGTTCTTTCTCTTTTCTAGTTTGTCAATTTGTTCCTTAGACAGCAATTGGGGTGGAACAACAGACGTGGTAGGCATATCTTCAACTGAAGACCATTGTTGAATGTAATCTGTCAAGGTGGCCACCTGTGCTTTGAGCTCGTCTTTCGAGACCTTGTCTTGTTGTATTAGGTGCACTACCGTAGCCACAGATTCCTCGAGATCCCCCACCTTCTGCTCTCTTGTAGTAGTACCCAAGTTAATGGTGGAGACATCATAGCTTACTCCCTCCTAGCCTACCACCGGTGTTGCTATTTGTACAGTTCGGGACCCGGAAGCATCCATCGTTACCTTGGATCTAACTTTGGGCTTCTTCTCTTTCTTGGTTGAGATTTGTGCTCGGGCTAGGATAGCCTCTAGTCTCACTCTTGGGTCCTTTGGGGCGGGATTCTTCTTTTCAAGTTGCTTCTCCATCCATTCGGGCATGGTAGATTTTTCCTTGGGTAATTCTCATTCACCCTCACCTTCCCCTATCTGGATCTCTGTTTGCTCACCCGTGGGAGCCCTTTATTCTTTTCTATTGTCATCTCCCTCTTCCTCGTCAAAGTCTTGGGTGAATGTGAGGCATTTTATGGGAGGCCTAGTAGGTAATCGCCCTTGTGGGCCTTCTTCTATCTCAATTCCTTTCCCTTTCTCTTCCTCAGTTTGTTGGTCCTCGTGCCCATGCTCCTCAGGTTTGTCCTCTTCTACATTTCCTTCCTCTCTGTACGGAGGTGGCATAACCTCCAGCTATCCCCCTATAGGGAGTTCTACCATTTCTGTTGTCCTACCACCTTCTTGCTCTTCTCTGGGAGGTGACCTTTTTGTCTCTTCTTCATCATGCTTCAATTGTCTGGATGTTTCCTCTTCGAGATCATCGTCGAAGGTCTGTACAATAGTTCTACCACATGTACCCTCCTCTTCATCTCCATTCTCGGAAGACCCCATTCCTTCTTCCTTGTAGACCACCCTGTCAATTTTTCGGTATTCATACTCCAGGTGTTCATGGTACTCATCGGCTTCCTCCTCCATTGCCTTCGAGGCTTCTTTCTCTTGCCTCTCCCATTCTTCGGAGATTAACATTGTGACTTCCATTGCTGGTGATCCCGTTGGAGGTTGGAAAGGCGTAGCACTGGTGAGGACCCACGCTACGGAAGCTTGGATGGTGGGATCCAGAAAGATCTAAGAAATTTTGGAGGGGACATTATGCATGTGCCGCGAGAAAGCCTCCGATAATGCTAGTGCAGGCATTGGCGTTGTCACTGCTGCCAATGGAAGTGATGTAGTGGGCGACATGGCGGCGGAGGAAGGCGAAGAAGTTGCAGTGGAGGAAGAGTCAATCATTATTATGGACCCCGCCAGGGGAGAGGAGGCGAGATGGACCGAGATGTCTACTATAGGTGGGGATGTAGTGACCATGGCCTAGGAAATAGGTGCAAGGGTGGTGGAGATAGGGAGAGCCGGAGGAGGCCTTGGCTGATTTGTCTACCCTTCCTCACCCCCTTAAAGGGGATCTTCCTAAATTGGTGGCTGCTCTGCAATGCCTCTCGTCCATTTGGGCCTCTTAGAAGGTGAGTCTCCTGAGTCTTTCCTTGAATAAACTTTGGCGTCTGGAGACTGTTCCACTTCAATCCCTTTTCTCTTCTTTGATCTTGTGATCAGAGGAGATTTGGATGTCCCACCCATTGAAGTTGTTGCAAAAACATCTTCTGTGGCACTAGACTCACTCTTGATCCCTTCATATGTCAGGACAACCCCTTGTTGCTTTAATCGAGCTACTTGTCCATCAATCCATTCTTTAGTTCAAGCCATGATTGGTTTAGTCACAATGTCAAGGTCATCGACCTCCTGTTCATCCCATTCTATCATTGGCAGCAGAAAATCAGTGACTACGGCATACCTAGGGTCCATAACAGTGCTCTCATCCTCCTCAACCTAGTCTGGTATAGGAAATAGTTGCACCCTTCTTGCAAAGTATGTGGTCATCCGCATGTAATTCCTTGCACACACCTCCTTGTCACTTTGACAATTCGCCCAGAAATCTTCAACATGATGTAGGTGGGCATACCCTGGTCCCAGTGCCTTTCTTATATGCCCATATGGGTCCATCTGCAGGCAAGCAATGTGTTGGTAGAAATGGTACTCTGCCAATTCCTTTTCAAAATTCCCAGCACACTGGGAAGTTTGCAATTTATACATCCCTTTGACCGAAGGCTAAGGGATAAGGGATCCCTGCCAAGTGTTTATCGTCAAGGACTAAATGTATATGTTGTAGCTGCCAGGAAAGTTTTAACAATATGATCTAGTCATTGGGGTACTAGGGCAGCTTATTCGGTCTTTCTGTGAAGCCTTGGGCATGAATATATGTGAATTTGGGGAATTGTATAAACAAGAAGGCATACTGCTTCAGGAATTCCCATGCGCTGTGTGAGACCTTTCTCTAAAAATCTCCTCCTAGCAGCTTGATGACATGGCCGATGAAGGCGTCATTCACCCTGCAGTACTCCTTCTTGAAGTTTTTAAACTGTAGATGGGGATATCTATCATAGGCTTTCAATCTTCGTCCCGGCTCCTCATCAGGTGCCACAAATAATCCATTATATTGCCTCTGCTCTGCCAGTGAGTAGACCAAATAGGAGGTCATGTAAAATTTAGATATCTTCTTCACATTCATAAACTGCTTGTGGAAGAAGTCGCTTATGATGCCTCCCCAATAGAAGGAGTCTTTTGTGGTGACATCCTCGTCCTCACGGAGGATCTGCTCAACAAAATACACCCTCCAATCCTAGAAAAATGTAGCAGTGGGGAGGCCCATCACCCTGCTCAACATGGTTACTAGGTCATGGTAGTCCTCAAAGAAATCACTGTGAAAGAGCTCTTGAGGAACCTTCGCAACGCTGCCTCTTTTCTCCTTGAGCCAGTATTGATTTATTAATTTCTTACAACCCATCGGGTTTTCATCCCATGTTTCCTTTCCTTCCTCCATGGTGGGCATCTCCATATCTTCAAAGGTAGGAATGTGAAAATTTCTTGTAATTCCCTCAACTGACATATCAACGAGGATGTTCTTGTCTCTATCAATGATGGTTCTTGTCTGTGGCTAGTAGGCTTGCCGGAAAGCCATGATCAATTTAGTGGCTATGAGAGATGGGGGGAAGCCTGCGACTTTTGCAATCCCACTCTGTCTGATTAATCTTGCATAATCAATCTTTGGGTGGACTCTAAACCTTTGCTTGAATTCATCAATATCGACGTGGCTGATATTGGTGTCTGTGATGTCCTTCCAGTCGGTGATGATTTTTGAATGTAGAGGCTCACCCTAGAACTGGTATTTCATTTGATCTTTGTCTTCTCTTCCACAAGGATTTTTGCCTCCTTTCTTTCCTTTGTCTTTCTCTACAGCTGCCCCCGAGGGTCCTGTACCCAATTCCATATATCCTGCAAACATAGACATAATGAGTACAACCAAATACAAAAGCATTATCATTAGTCAAAATCCTATAGACAAAATCCAATTAGACATCATATGATTAACAAAGTTAAATTTTATCTTCCAGATGTTGTTAGTCACTTTCTGAAGGGCTTTTGGGCAATCCGGGCCCAAGGGGCCAGATTTCCCTAGCAGGAATGTTTTGGAAAGGGCAAACAGGTTCGGGAAATCCAGGTGGTTTCTCCCATCTTCACATTTTGATGGTTTGAAAGGCTCGTGTTGAGGAGGGTTGAATTTTAGCACGTGGGTCGAGATTGGTTTTCAAATTTGAGGTTATTTTGACCACTTTAGGAGCACCTGGAGGTTCAGGGCCGGAAAGCTGTCAGGATTTTGTTGTTTGAAACAGCCAGGAAGAAATGGAGTTCCAGGGATGGAACTCCAGGGTCTGGGACTTGGGAGGCCGAAAGGCGGTCGATGTTCACTCTCTATTTCGAGGCATTCGGGCCTGGAGGGGTGGGAAGCTATCAAGGTTTCACCATTTTGAACGATGGTCAAGGCATGAAAACCCAGTTGGAGTAGCCCGGTGGACCGAACCTGGCTCCAAACTTGGATGTCAAATTTCCTCTTGAGTTTTTTTCGGTGACTAAGACGGCGGGTCCTGGAGGTCGGGAAGACGTGCATGCTTTTCCCTTGTGAGACGACAAAGGCAGGACAGAATCCCGGAGGGCGGAGCCCAGCGAGGGAAAGGACGTCAAAGTTCATCGTTGTTTGTTTCTCAGGGAAAATGGAAGGTCAGGACCCAGGAGGTGCAAGGTCACCATCAGATGGTCGTTTGAAATAGCGAAGTTGTAACGAAAGTCCGCCGACTGGGACCCGGGAATGAGACAAAACAATTATTCTTGCGCGTTTAACACCGGATGGCGAGAGGCAAGGCAGGCCCCAGAGCTTGAGTGGACAGTGTCATTTTATTGTTTGGCAACGATGGAAGCTTCGCGGTTTTGGGTATGTGCAGGATCATCATGGAAAAAATAAGCCCTTAAGTGGTGAAAAATTCAAAAAAATCAGAGTTAGGCAACTTGACGTAAAAATTTGAATAAGATATCTATATTATTTCAAAAATATGTAAGAATAGAATCTATAGAAAATTGAATGTAGTTTCTAAAATACTAGGTTTATTAGAAAATTAAAAAATCTATTTGGTGAAAATTTTAAATTTCAATGCAGTCCTACTTAAATTTCAGGGAAAAAATAAGAATTAGATGTTTGTCTGACCACCCTAACCACAATAAAATGATAATATTTTTTTATAATATTTTAGACATAAGTAGAGGACTCATGTCCGATGTGATACATATTTTTTTGTAATTTTTTTCCAACTAAATAATTAATTATGAATTTTTTTATTACAACTTTTAAAAAATATAAAAAACTCATACGTCTGACCACCTTAACTTGGTCAAAACTTCATGAAATTCAATTTTCTTTTTTTAATCCTATAGTATACGAAGCATAGAATGTGACACATGTTTTGTATTAAAAAAATGTGATACTGTTTGAAAGCTATAGATATGTTTCAATTAGCCTATCAATCAAGACTTTAGTCGTAATTCAAATAGAAAATGAATAATAATTATTTATTAAATTCAGAGTGAAACATAATTTATATTGGTGGAAAGATGAGAATCTCCTTTAAAAACCCTTTTCATTTCATCAATTTTGGGTAAAAAAAAGTCGTCAGCCACATACCTGTACAAATACCCATCATATCGCCACTTTTTGGCCCATCATGATCCTGCACATACCCTTTTCTGGACACAGAAGTCCGAGGGTTCGGCCCGGGAAGCAAAAATGTAGGCCGGTCTCAAGTTTACTAAATTCATTAAGCCCAATGGCTAACTACCAATGGAAATCTGGGGTCGCGGGCCTGAGAGGCAGTCTCGTTGTTTGGAAAAAATTTGTCTATTTGATAAGTTTCAGGGCGACGAACCAGTGCAGCCCGAAGGGCACGAATGCCCTGCACAAAGAATGACAACGGCGAGGGAGAGTTCTAGATTGATCCTAGGAGATGATTTGGAGGTTTTTGAGAATTCCAAGACATGGGTTTTGTGCGTTTTATCATGTTTTAGCTAATTAAAGCATTCTAGCCCATATTTATTCATTTTTTTAAGTGTGAATTCACAAAAGACCTCTCGGGAAGGTGGTTGGAAAACCTACCTCGAGAGTTCGATGAGGGAAGTTGGAAAATCTACCAAGGATGGCCAAATGATGACAATGGGCATGAGGGCAGCAGTCGACAAATGCAATGAACTCCTTGAATTTAGCTCTAAACTCCTCTAGAAAATTTGTCAAATGAAAATGACAGGTCGACCCCTATATTTATACCCTGAATAGCATTTAATGCCCTCATTTAATGTACATACATATGATAGTTAGGGAGGGTGGATTTAAATCCAGACAGCGGCGGGAGGTCCAGGGTCTGAGTGCTAGAAAGATGTGACACTGCGACTATTTCTAAGTTTTGCAAATCACCGGTGGCGAAAGGGAACCCGAGGTCCAGAGAGCAGAGTTTCGTCATAGGTTGGCCATTCAGAATGGCAGAGTCGAAGCAAAATTCTGGACACAGAAGTCCGGTGGAGTGGGTCGGGGAGGCAGAAGCAGTTTGAATTTTTTACAAGTTTAAACAGGTGGCAAAGAGGGAGCCAGGTCCCCGAGTTCGGGAAGGCGGAAGCCTTCCGCCGTTTGGAATGGCAAACACCAGAAGGAAACCCGGCCAAACTACTAAGGAGAGACCGCAAGGCACCAAGACTTAGCAAAAATCGGAGGGGATGAAACATAGTAACCCAAGATGAGACCCTGGAGGCACGTTGACCATCTGGGACACCAAAAATGGGGGCACACAAAATGAGGTGATGACAAAATGACCTGAGAAGGCGAAAGAAAAAAGGGTCCCCATTCCGAATGAGGCGTGTGTGCTGAGGGCACAACAGGTTTGTTATGGATAATGGACCTTGGTTCTATGGCAGATGTGGATTATTCATGACTCATTGGTCTCCTTTCTTTGACCCTACAAATGTTCAAATCTCCTTTGTTTCAATCTAGTTGTGTTTCTATAATTTTCTTTTGGTTATGAGAAATCCTAGACTTGTTGAATCCTTGATCAATCAAATTGGAACCTTCATCAAGTTGAGGAAGGCTCTTCTTGTGCTCATAGACAATTTTTCAAAGTACATGCTCTGATTGATATCTCCAAGCCACTATCTCACATGGTTTGAATCAATTCCTCTTATGGCTCTTGGCTACAATACATAAATTAGGAAGGGCTTCCAGAGCATTGTTTTAGATGCAATCTTCTCGGGCATAAGATTGTTGGATGCCAGGTGAAATCTGTAAATAGCCTTTGTCCCCTTAATCTCAAAAGGTGGGTCCGCAAAGAGGGTAGTCCTAATGTTGATTTCATGTGGAGAAATCATTGTTTTTTCATGGATCATTGATCCTCAAATCCCTTAGACAATGGGGTTATTGGAAAAGGATCTAATAGCTCTGCCCCTCCCATTGTTGTGATTGCAAGCTATCATGATCAACATTAGCATTTTAATTCAGATCAAGAGGATAATAATTTTGCTTCAAATGATGCAGATATTTGGTTGGTTCGTACTGAGGATCATGACCATCTTTTGGACCATGTAGATACCCTGGTGTGCTTTGATATTCACACCTTTTCTCATACTACAAGTAAGCTTTCAAAGCGAAACATTGTCAAGAGCAGTAAGTGTAGGGGAAGAAAATATAAAGCAAAAAAACTTAGGATGGAAGCATTGGATTCTATAGATGATGGAACTTAGTGACAATGGAAGCACTCCTCACCAGAAGCATGTAGAAGGAAAATAAAGGATGATGTCTTGAGTTTTAGTATAGCTTGTATTAAGTGGTAGTATTGGTCTTCTCTAGGTGTTTCTTTGTGTATCCCTCTCTATCTTTTTCAGCTCCCTAATTTTGGGTCTGAATCTTTCTTCTCTTTTGATTTTTATATTTTTCTATATGGGAGTGGGCCCACATCCCATAACTTACTGATAAAAAACATCAATAATATATCATTTGAAAGGAAACTCCAATATACAATATAAATCTTACTTTTCCTTTATTTGTTTGTGTGTGAACCCCAATCCTAATACCTGCAAAACAATGAGAACAAACACATTAAGTTAGAGATTGCAAGCATGAACAAGGATTCCCCATGAAATCCATTTACAAAACTCAAATTAGGAAAGAAAACAATGAAGAACACAATGAAACAAGAAAATATAGATTCAATCCTAATTAGAATAGCAAACATATGATCCCATGGGGGAATTGGTGCCAATTTGATGTGAAAATTGGCCCTTTCCCAATTCCTAAGATGCAAGATTGATGTGTTGAAGAGATTTGATCCACTTTGTTGATGAAGAATGAGAGCTCCAAGCCAAAAATCTGCAAAACCTAGCTAAGAGACTCAATGGTGATGGATGAAATTTGATAGATATTTGAGCATGGTAACTTTGCATAATTTGTGGATGATAAAATGAGGATATGAGCTCTTTATTTATAGAATGCCAATATGGATGAATGTCCAAATTTGAGCAATGTGGGACTAACATTCATCCAATGGCATGATGCCACTTGTCAATCTATGAGTGGATGGAGGATGTGCAAGTTTTGAGGATTGCGCCAATAAATGCATATTTTTGAATTTCAAATTTGTTGAAATGACTTGAAAGAGGGAAGGGAAAGTGCAATAAATGCCACTTGGCTCAAGGCAAAGGACATGTAAGATGGAGTTATTATCTTGTTGGATGTACATGTCCACTTGAAATTTTTGAATTCAAACTTGGAGAATATTCTAAAAGATCCCTTGTGAGGAAAATAGAGATTTAATAAATGGATTAAATATATTATCATGTGCAACTTGCAAAATCTAGAGGATAGGACATGACAAGAGATTAAATTAGTCAAGGGTTAATTAATTTAATGAGAGATTAGATTATGTGACCTATTTGACTCAAATTTATGGATTTATTTAAATCAAATAAGAGAAGAATATGATAAGAGAATAATTAAATAAGGTTTTTGAATTATTTAATTAAAAGGTGATGGTCTTAGATTAAATCAAATAAGGTTTTAATTTATTTAATTTAATAGATAGACTTTAGAGATTTAATTAAATAAAATTGATTATTTAATTAAACAGGGATAATTAGATCAGATGGATTGATTTAATTAACAAAAGAGAGAGAGAGACTTAATTAAATAACTGGTTTATTTAATTAAGGGAGGAATATTCAAGAATTTAATCAAATAGGGGAATTTTATTAAATGGTTAGAGTGAGGGATGATTCAGGATGAAATGATGTTAGTAGGTGAGATCAGATGCACAATGTCAATCGGTATATTTACGTGTCTACAGTTCGAATGTGTGGCCACTTTCCCAAACCATGACACGATGAATATTAGTGAGCATGTTTAAGCTCCTATCATTTATGAAATGAAGAATTTAAAAGAGTTAATTTAAAACTATAGATGCATGCAAAAATGGCATGGTAATCTTTAGACTTGTGGGCTATGGACCAATTTTTTTCTAAGTTATACTTAACATTGCATACAAATATGAAAAGATTATTTATATACTAAGTGTTATGTTGATGGTTGTAAGCTACATCTAGTAGGTTTTCTTCATATTTAGGATACCATTTGTGTTTCAATTTCTCAAGAGAACCTATAAATTTTGGCAATAACTCTACTTGTTCAATTTCCTTCTCAAGAATTGACCATTATGTTGCCATTCTAGTGTTTTAAGTATACACTACTTTGGACTTAAAAAACTCTTGAGATCATGATACTTATTGATGTCTTAGCCACTAAGCTAGGTGTAAATTTTAGGACCATCATGCCATTGAGATTTTTCCAAACTATTTACCATGGAAAGGGATATGAGACACTTTAGAAATCCTAAGAGGATATGACATCAAACGAAAGGAAAAACTTCAAGGTATTAGGAATGAATGGAAGGTATGAAGGAATGGAAAACCATAACAATTCAAAAGGTTGATAAATTCAATGCTTAGGAAACTTTGAAGTTTCAGACTTCATGGATTAGGGTGTCAAATGAAGAGTGCACATACAAGGGAAACCTTGACTTCTCTAAGGTAAAAAAAATAATGCTTAGCCAAGAAAACACTTGGAAATTCAAGGATTATGGATGTTAAGGAATAACATGAGTGTAAAGGAAACCCCAATAGTCTAAAGGACTAATAAACTTGAGACTTAGAAAATTTTACAAGGCTTCAAGGTGGGGCTTCGAGAAAAATAAGAAGGGCATACAAAGATGGATACCCCTAAATATTTGACACTTTGAAAAAACAATACTTGGTTGATTTGGATGGATTAGAGCAAAGATTTAGGATATGTAAGGAAGTCATACAATTATGAAGAACACCAAAACTCTAATACCCCAAAAAACATAACACTTAGCCAATTTTTTATTCTTCAACTTGGGTAATTGACTAAGGCATGAAAGGGGGAATTAACACAACAACCAAAGGCACTATTTTAAGAATGACCAGCCCATTTAATATATCTCATATCAATTATGATTGTTGGGAAATGAAGGGGGCGTGAAATATTAATAGTTAGATTCTAGGAGTATAGGTGATATATTTTCAAGAGTATCGTTAAGAGATGTACATGATCTTTCTTCATGTTTGGTTGGATGGGGAGAGGGTTGGATAGGTAGATAAGGTTTACAAGAGAATCCTATGTGTGGAGAGATAGGATAGGGTTTATTATATGCTATGTAATTATTCTCTAGAATGATTTGATAAAGTTCCATGACATAAGCAAATAATTTATGAAGGGAATGATGTGAGTAAATGAGTAAAGCTTGTTCATATGAGGTAAGCTAATTTTTCAAAAGAGAGGTATGATTAACTTGTTAGGAGGTTTGCATCTCCATTAGACAAGAAAAGTAAAGAAGCAAGAGGTGAATTTATTAAAACTTTGATAGGATTCTCATTTACATTGGAAAAAGTGTGTATGCTAAGTTGAAGGGTCAAGTTTATATAGAAAGGATATAAAAATGGGAAACATTAAAAAAGGAGTGTAGGGATCCAATAGGTAAGTTAAAAAAACTAGTTCATGACACGATCAATTAATGTACTAAGAAATAGTTTCATAGACATACTTATTACACATATAACTCAAGCATATGGTGGAGATATGTCTCATATAATGCAATGGGTCACCATGACCATTGTATTTGTCAAAAGTAAAATTCTTAAATGGTAATATGACAATAATAGAGGATAAAGGAGAGCATAAATATGTAGGTGTAATAGGAGAAATGAGAGGATGAAGAAAAGTGTCCAACTTTGAAGAAATATCTTGGAGTTTGGCATAGACATAAGATATATTTGGAAAGGGGAACATATAGTAGGATGTATTTTAGGAGGAAGTAATAATGTCACATATGTAAGGTCAAAGGTATAAGTTGCCATAATAGTTGAGATGGGTGTTTTTGGGATATATTTTGGAATACCCCAAAAACACCCATCTCAACTATTATGGGGAATAGATAGTAGCATGTATTTTAGGAGGAAGTAATAATGTTGTGTATGTAAGGTCAAAGGTATAAGTCGCCATAATAGTTGAGATGGGTTTTTTTGGGATATACTTTAGAATACCCCAAAAAATTATAAAATTTATCTAAATTCATGTGGTCTCTTTGTGCTTTTTCCTAGTTTATCCCATCACTAATAAACAAACATGATAATTACTTCAAATTCACCTTTGTGAACCTTTTTAATCCCCATGGACGTGTCCATGTCTAAAATCCACTTCCATTTTTTATGTTGCAATCGTCCCAAATAACTCACCCAATCTCCTATTCTTCCTAGGATGTCATTAAACACTAGATTTGTCACCTTGGGGCTATACAAACACACACATCCCTCTAAAAAGTGACTTCACATCTTAGGGGCCCATGAATCCACATGTAAATCTCAGGTTTAGGGTGCAAAGAATAGTGATGATCGATATGAATGCTAAACTTGAGAATCCCATAGGTCTATAGGCATGGTATTGAGATAATCATTTGAAGAGGTGAATGTAATTTTATTGTCTTACACAATCTAGTAGTGGATCTAAGGATGATTTGATTATAGGCTAGAACATTGATTGGATTTGACTTGCAGAAGAATCCTCTAATTAAATCTCACTAAGACTACCATAATGCATTGTAACAAAGTGCTAAATATGCAAATTTATAGTTTTTATAATATTTTTTAGTCACTGATCAATTTTTTTGGTCAAATAAGTGTCCTAAATTGTTATATGTCATAAATTGATGCAATTCTAGTATCTAAGTGGATGGGATAAATATTATAACCTTTTTGTGAGTGGGTATTCTCTCCTTCATATTGGGCTTAGTTAAACCTAGGAGGGTGTCCATAGTGGTATTCTTACTAGGAAATTTATCACATGGATGGTGGATATGACTAAACTAGCAGTAGTTGTACTCATTGTATGTTTGAACCTAATCAATATCACCAATCAAAAGAATATCTTCTTGTAAAATCTTTATTTAATTTGATAACTACACCCTTGTGTATGTACTTAAAGATGAAAATAGTATTATATCTCTATGAGTGAATCCACTTAATATTTCATACATAAATCTAAGATTTAGGCATGCATGACATGATTGTCTAATAATTTTAATTATTTGAGTTTGCTTAAAATGGTCATTGTGTTATAATATTAAATCACGACAACATATAAGACTTTAATACACTCCTAATATACCGAGAACAAATGAATATTTAAATAATATATGTTTAGCATTCTTACCAATCAAACTAGTGCCTACTCCATTGGGCAACAAAGTCATGATCTACAAAAAACAAATGATACACTTATAGAGCATAAGATAAGTAGATGTACTTAGGAATACACTTGGTGTATTCTATTGAGTTGAATACTGCTCCTATTAAGGTGGAGCCCTCTCCTGTCGAGGTGGAGCTGGGGGTTGTTTATATGGTGGGAAGTGCTTCTCTCCTTTGTTGGTTCCTATTGAAGTGGAGTGTACTTGCTCTAGAGGGAGGGTTCTTTGGTAGTTCCAGTCACCACTTCTTCCTCTCCTATCGAGGGGAGCCCCCTCCTTTTGAGGTGGGGTCGAGATCGACGTTTAGTTGGTTGGAGCATTTTGAAGATTGTTTCTTTGTAGGAACTTGTGATTCTTACCCCTTTTTTGGTAAGAAACTATTAGGCTCATTTTTGGTTGATTTGAGCAGGTATGTTGCAATCTAGTTGTTGCATGTGTTGTGTGGCCTAGTTGTTTCAAGTAGTCTTTTGGGCATGTAGTTTTATGGGTTGTGTCTTGGCTCTATAGGAATAGTTTTAGTCCTAAGTGTTTAGTTGCTCTTGGTTGTGAGGCCTAGTTTTGGTAGCTAGTATGTCTTTGTCTCAGGACTGCTGTCAGTTCTGAGTTTTTGTCACTCCTGGTTCTGTTGTCCAAGAGTTGTTTGTGTTCTGCTGTGCATTTGCAGTGCCTTTGTTGGTACAGTTTTGTTAATCCTTTTTGGCCCCTGGGGCCCTTTGTGTAAAGGGTACAACACCCTATAAATTTTGCTTATCTTATCAAAAACATGTAAATAGTTAAATATATAAGATATAATTAAATTTAAATGATTAAAAATGGGTAATGTTACCAATCTGGGAAGCTTGTAGAGAATAGACTTGTGATAAAAAAAACTTCCTACTAATATGCGGAGAAGCATTTAGAATATACTTGTAGAACAAGAGCATCTAATGTCTTATGGACACAAAATAATAGCATATGGAGTGTTGTCAATACTATAGGACAACTCCAATAGTTGAATATGTATAGTTACCACTTGTATGATGAAATAGATAGAATGTTAGGATGTATAGAGCACAAGTAAACAACAATTTATTTTTAGTTAGAAAAATACCATGAATAATAAATATTTTTACATGTAAAATTAACAAATAAGATACTTAGAATGATTCATTGAATAAAACAATATAGAACTATTAAATTGTTACATTCAAATATATTGTGCACTGAAAAGAGGAGTAAATATATAGTATCTAAGACCAAAAAAAAAATTTATTAAAGTGCATTTAAAGGGGAATTAAGATAAGGGGAGAAATTCAAAAACATGGTGTAACTTGGATATATGGGGGCTCAAAGAGATAAGTCTTCATTCTCTCTTATCCCTTTTGTATACTCACATATAGGTGCAAAGTAAGGAAGATGATCCTCTATTATGTGTTTTAATTTAGAAGAATTATTTTGTTTTATTGCTTGTCTTTGTTTTTTTATAGATTTGTATTCTTTAACTTATTAGTTTTCCTAGTCCATGTGTGTGTTTGTTTAGTAAGGCCTTTCTATTGTTTGGGATCATGTCAGGAATAACTTCACTTATAATTTATAAGTGTGTACCTATGGGAATGATGTGTATACTTGATTCTTGTTTTATGTTCACCTTTGTTCTTTAATGGATCTCCTAGCTCGAGGGATGGCAAGAGCCTAATAAGGTTTGATAATTCCATAATGGATGGGTGGTGAGATTCCACTTCCATTTGGTATTGATATTATACTTGAAGTAGGTGCATGGTGGGAGCTTATCGACAGCAGAGAAATCAAAAGTTATGAAATAATATTATTTTGATTCTTTGTAAAATATAATTTATATTACTACACATGAATATAACAATATAAATATTTCTTTAAAGAAATGGGAAATGGATAAAAATCCCAATAAGATTGCTTGCATGGGAAATTGTCTATAATAAATAGTAATAGGGGCATTAGAAATTTATGAAAGTTGTGCAATAGTGCATTACAAAAGATAAAAGAGGATACTTTTTTTTTCTAAAGAAAATTATTTTAATTTTTTGTATTCATTATTGTAGATAAATTTCACAAATGCAAAATGACTACTATAGATGAAAATCGTGAGGAGAAGAAAGCTTTAAAAAAATGTTAGAAAGGATAGGTAAAAATCTAATTCATAAATATTAAGCATGAAGAGTGTTTTGTTGCTCACAATGCATTTGAATTTTTTTTTAAATATTTAAAATATTATTCTTAATATTTATTAATATATATAGACTTTATTTAATAACCAAGATGGAGCACAAGAACAAAAAAGCGAAATTTGCATTTTGTAGATAATATTGAAAAAAACTGTGAGAACGAGAAGGGGTCTAGTTTTAGAAGAATTGGATCAAAAAGTATAAAAATGAAAGAAGGAGAAGTGAGAATATATTTCTATGAGGAAATATCAATTAACAATATGTTAGAGGGTGGAGTAATTAGTAGATTCAGGAAAAATATTAGACAAAATCATATTGAAAAATTGATAGTAGAAAATTGGAGGGATCACTCTCCCTTGAAATTATTTTGAAAGGTTTCTTTAATGTGGAATTCCATAATGAAAGAAGGTAATCTAAAATACCCTTAGAAGTTGGAAAATTCGATTGTATATACACTAGCTTACCTATCTTATTACATAATGTATATAAGAGACGCTGAGATATATCAATTTGTAAGGATCCATTTTGTAAAATTTTATTGTTGTGTGTTTGTAATAAAAGTGAACATATGTGTATATTCATATATGTACTGAGAGTTGTATTATAATAGCTACTACTTGATGATTATCATTATTGCTTGCATGAGGATGTTGATCAGTTTGATCACCATTGAATTTGTTATGGTATGATGAATAGACCAGTTCAACGATGTAACAACCTATGTCATAAACCTTGTTTAAGATATTGAAATTTCTTAAATGATTATTATTTTAATGTATATTGAAAATTAAAACAACTACTTAAGTCATGAGTTAAATGTTGGGGATTATCTCTTATTAAAAGAGAAAGGGATATTTGTCCAAATCCAAGTTTAATTAGTTTTCCTCAATTAATTATAATTTGCATGCATATTGCTTAATTCAAATTATATACATATTGCTTAATTCAATTTACCTATGTATTACTTAATTCCTTGCACATTCATTGTAATTATACAAGTGAAGGATGTGAACAAATATTCACAATTTTTTTTCTTTCATTAGCCAAAGGAAATACATACATCCTTATTTATTTACAAATTTTATCTTTCCAACCAAAAAGAGAGTTCATACATCCTTATTTCTAGAAAAGGATCATCATAGTTGAATTTTAGTTCCAAGTGAGAAGGGTATATCCTCTGATTCTTCAAAGCTGATAACTATAACCTTGGGCAGTTGATGCACATGTAGGTGCTCTTCTGACCTTTTTGGTTTAATAGGGGGGTTACTTTTACTGCACTCTTTGGGTGCAGGTCTTGTGGGGGAAAGTTTCTTGGCTAAACCTGCCTGAATTCTTGCGGCAACCTCTGTGGCCTCCTTCAGTTCATCCCTTTCATCGTTGACTCAACTCATGGCATGAGAGAAGGTTTCCTCATTCCCCAACCAACATTCGTCATCCACATTTATCCCTTGAATTGTTTTGGATAGAGTTTCCTGCTCCTTTGCTTTCAAGTAATGCTCATTACTAGCAATGGATTTTCTAGCGGTTTGCTTGGTGCGCACCATTTTTGGCATAGGGTTTCCAATCATTAGTTTCTTATTGTTGAACACAATACTTACATTGTGAGCTCATAGGCCCGAGTGTTTGACCTAGTGGCTCTGATACAATGTGTAACATCCAACATCATCTCACAAAAGATTTACCATATTCACAAAATGGTTAAAAAATAACATATAAGATAAATGAGATTTTTTTAAAATAAAATAACATTCTATTGCATAATGTTCCATTTAGATAGATCAAACATTCATGCTTTACGTAACTAGTTTTTATCAACCAAATGCTTTCCTGTATGATTAGAAAGAAAGTAATAACAAGTTTATAAGAAGAAACTTGCCCGCTCTTATACTTGGCACGCTATCAACTTCTTTACTCCCTTGAGCATTATTTACTCACTCCTCCTCTCTGCCACAAGGACTTCGTCCACTTCCTTCACTCTCTAATGGACTAAGCATAAGCAAAGAAATAATATTCACAGTGAGTGCGACTTAACCTGTTTTAAATGTTGATTTTTGTAGATTGAAAGGTGGGATGTGGATTTGTTTTAAAGCAACTTGAGTTGGATATGCTTTAAATCACTTTAAAGCAACTCGAGTTAGATATGCTTTAAAACAATTCGAGTTGGATTTTTAGCAACAGGAGAATTTTTATTCTTTAATAAAATGTTTTCGAGTTTGTGAGGATAAGATAAATCCAAGAGTGATTTTATGTGTAATTAAAGCCAAAGAAAGCAAGGAAAGATTCTTTCCTTGCACGCTAAGTAAAGCAACTAAGCTCTATAAATGTAAGATTGCGGTAGCAAACTCATATTGTATTTTCGAAAGAAAAGTTTGTTGTTAGGCTGAATAGAAGATCCAACATTTACAGGTTTTTCCCCGCATTGGGGTTTCCTGGGTAATTCTATGTTATTGTATTTTTGTGATTGGCTTCTTGTTATTTTTGCTTCTGCTGTTATTAGTTGTTAATTAACCCAGTTGTGTTAATTGTTATAAATCAAATTTATTTCAGTGAATTTATTGTGCAATTAATCTGTTGTTGGGTTATAGAAATTAACATGGTATAAGAGCACTAAACTTTGAATACGAAGCCAAGATTTGTGACGCAGATTTCAAGAAAAAAATCATCAAATTTTTGTCTCCAATTATTTTTGTGGCTATGGCAACCAACATTCGATATGAGGACAGGCTTGAGGGTGCGTCTAACTTCTTGCAGTGGAAGGTTTAGATTACATCTGTTCTCAAGGAGAACAGGTTGTGGATCTATGCTAGTACAAAAGTGACACCACCAACAAATGATCATATTGCCTTAGATTCACATGAAGTCAAAGAGGCCAAGGCTTAGAGGATTATCCTGGATGGATTAAGAGATCATTTAATTCCTGATTTATCGGGGAAAGACACTGCCAAGGAGATGTGGAATATGATCACAAAACTTTATCAGAGCGACTATCAAAGTCGTAAGATGATGCTCAAGGACAAATTGCATAATACCAAGATGTCCAAAGGTGAGAGTCTGACCTCTTACTTGTCCAAGATGACACAGGTCAGGGATGAGCTTGCTGCTGTTGGAGAGATGATTAATGAAGATGAGTTGGTGCGTATAGCCTTAAATGGTTTTTCGAAGCACTGGGAAGTGTTTTTCAAGTGTGTTGTCGGCAGAGATTGGCTACCTGATTGGGAAAGACTTTGGGATGATTTTGTTAAGGAGGAGATCCGTGAAGGTGCTCATCAGGGAGATCAGACGAAGAAGGGTCAAGATGAAGAAAAGCTTGCTCTTGCAAGCAAGGGTAAGAAGAAGTCCAATTAAGAGCAATCAAAAGGTTCTTCTTCCAAGAGTGGGAAGAAGAAAGATCTGAGCAAGATTAAATGTTTTTGCTGCCATCAGATGGGTCACTATGCTAGTCAATGTCTGAATAAGAAAAATACGGACAAGAAAAAGAAGCATTTTGTTGCTACAATAGAGGTGGACAAGTTTGCATCATGATTTGAGAATGAGTTTTCACTCATTGCCTATCTCTCAAGTTCAATTGCCCACAAGGTATGGTATATTGACAGTGGGGCTTCTCGCCACATGATGGGAGTTAGAGAATGTTTCACCAAGTTGGAGGAGAAGAAGTTGGATTTCTATATTGAGCTCGGAGACAATGCCAAGTACCATGTAACTGGTATTGGCACCGTCAAGTTTTAGAGGGAGTCTGAAAAACCTTTGTTGGTGGACGATGTGTTGTATGTCCTTAGCATGACAAAGAATTTAATCTCAGTTTCTACTTTGGAAGACAAGGGTTACATCGTGACCTTTGAGGAAAATTCTATATTCATCCCAAAGATTCCAAGGTTGTAAAAGTGATTGGAGTCATGCATGGAAACTTGTTCCAGTTACAGTTTGAGCCAGCACATGCGTTGGTTAGTAGTTGTAAAGGGATAGGAGAATTGTGGCACAGGAGGATGGCTCACCTTCACCATGGAGCACTTAATATTCTTAAGGAAATAGTGACAGGGCTGCCTGAGATAAAAACATAAAAGCATGAGGTGTGCAAAGGTTGTGCACTTGGGAAATATGCCAAGACCAATTTTCCAAATAGTGACACTAGATCTAAAGGGATTTTGGATCTTGTACACTCAGATGTGTGTGGACCTATGTCAACAACATCCTTGAATGGATATGAGTATTATGTTACCTTCATTGATGATTTCTCCAGGAAGATGTGGATATATTTCATGAAGAATAAAGATGAGGTCTTTAGTAGGTTCAAAGAGTTTAAGGCTCTCGTGGAGAACCAATCTGGGAAGAAGATCATGATACTAAAGTTTGATAATGGAGGCGAATATACCTCAAATTCCTTCAAAGATTTTGTGCTTAGGAAGGTATAAAGAAAGAATTGACAGTTTCGTACAACCCTCAGCAGAATGGGGTTGCTGAATGGAAGAAAAGGGCTATAGTTGGAGTAGCCAAGGCCATGCTTCATGATGAGGATTTGCCTTGGTTCTTATGGGAAGAAGCTTGTAACACAGTTGTGTATTTGTAGAATAGGAGCCCTCACAAAGTGTTGGGCAAGTTGACTCTAGAAGAGGTGTTCTCTAGTAAGAAACCAGACTTGGGGCACATTCGCATCTTTGGATGCCTTGTGTATTGTCACATTCTTGTTGAGAAGAGAACCAAGTTGGAACCTACTGCAGAGAAGGGTATCCTTGTTGGATATAGTGAAACTTCTAAGGCTTATCAGGTTTACATTCCTGCTCTCAGGAAAATAGTTGTTCATAGAGATGTAAAATTCGAGGAAGAGAGGGCTCTTCAGAAATCTAGAAACTTGATGAATGAGGGGGAGCAATCAAGCACAGTTGAGGGAACACAATTTTCTCAAACTTCAGTCACGCAAGCTGGAGAGTAGAGTGAGCAGGTCGAGCAGGGTGATCAAAAGGAGGAATCAATAATTCCTCAACCTCAGATTCCTATTACAGAAAAGAGGAGAAACAAGGCAGCTGAGCAGACACTGAGAGAGGCTCAAGAATATATAGGTGATCCTCAAGATTTAGTTAGATAGAGAAGGGCTCCCAAACATTATTCTGAGTATGTGGCACTTTTGAGTGAATTAATTGAAGTAGAACCTTCCAGCTTTCAGGAGGCATCCAAGCACCAAGTGTGGAGAGATGTCATGGTGGAAGAGTATTCTTCCATCATGAAGAACAGTGTGTGGGAGGTAGTACCAAGACCAAAAGATAAGTTTGTGGTGGGCTCGAGATGGTTGTATAAGATTACGCATGCTACAGATGGTAGTGTGGAGAAGTTCAAAGCCTGGTTTGTGGCTAAGGGGTTTTCTCATAAGGAAGGAGTTGACTATGATGAGACTTTTTCTCTAGTTGCCAGGAACTCATCCATAAGAGTTATCATTTCTGTAGCAGTACAAATGGGTTGGAGGATTCACCAAATGAATGTAAAGACAACCTTCCTCAATAGGGTGATTGAGGAAGAGATTTACATAGAGCAACCAAAAGGATTTGAATCACATGAGAGGGATTCTCATGTATGCAAGTTGAAAAGAGCATTGTATGGACTCAAGCAGGCTCCCAGGGCATGGTATTCACGTATTGACAATTACTTGCAGAGTGTGGGATTCATCAAGAGTGAGGTGGATCTGAACTTGTACTATGTTCAAGTGAAGGGAAAAATTCTCATATTGTTGTTATATGTTGATGACCATTTCTCGTAGGGTTAGAGGAGCTCATAGCACACTACAAGTGGGATCTTACAGGAGAGTTTGAGATGAAGGACTTGGGGTTGATGCACTACTTTCTAGGATTAGAGTTGTGGCAGAAAGAGGGAGAGATCTTCCTTGGACAAGGGAAGTACTTAATTAATATCTTGAAGCAATTCATAATGGAGAATTGTAAGCCTATGTCAACGCCACTTGTGACCAATTGGAAGAAGATTGATGCTTCTAGATCAGAGGCAGTGGACCCTACTTTATACAGATAGTTGATAGGCTCTCTTATGTATTTGGTCAACATGAGGCCATACATTTATTTTGTAGTGAACTCACTTAGTCAGTTTATGGTGGAACCTAAACGTGTGCACTGGATAGCTACAAAGCATGTTTTGAGAGATCTTTGAGGCACAGTTGATTATGGGTTAAAGTATGTTCAGCAGGATGGAGTGAAGCTCAAGGGGTTTACTGATGCAGATTGGGCAGGCAGTACAACTAATCAAAAGAGCACTTCAGGGTGCAGTTTCAGTTTGGGATCACGAGCAGTCTCTTGGTATAGTAGGAAACAGAAGTCAGTTGCGCTGAGTTTTGTAGAGGCTGAGTATATGGCAGCCAGGATGGCTACATGTGAGGCTATCTGGCTTCAGAAACTTCTAGCTGGGCTCTTTGATCAAGAGCCGGATCCTACAGTCATTTACTGTGATAATCAGAGTTGTATCAAACTCTGAGAATCCAGTGTTTCATGACAAGTCACAGCACATTGAGATCAAGTACCGCTTCATCAGATATTGTGTGGAAAAGGGGATAGTGAAGCTCAATTACATTCCTACGGATGAACAAATAGCAGATATCCTGACGAAGGCCTTGATGAAAAGCAAGTTTGAATTCTTCAGGGACAAGTTGGGTGTGGTGCAGAACACCTTCCTCGCTAAGAGGGAGTGTTGATTTTTGTAGCTTGAAAGGTGGGATGTGGATTTGTTTTAAAGCAACTTGAGTTGGATATGCTTTAAATCACTTTAAAGCAACTCGAGTTAGATATGCTTTAAAACAATTTGAGTTGGATTTTTAGCAACAATAGGATTTTTATTCTTTAATAGAATGTTTTCGAGTTTGTGAGGATAAGATAAATCCAAGAGTGATTTTATGTGTAATTAAATCCAAAGAAAGCAAGGAAAGATTCTTTCCTTGCACGCTAAGTAAAGCAGCTCGGCTCTATAAATGTAAGATTATGGTAGCAAACTCATATTGTATTTTCAAAAGAAAAGTTTGTTGTTAGGCTAAATAGAAGATCCAAGATTTGCAGGTTTTTCCCCACATTGGGGTTTCCTAGGTAATTCTGTGTTATTGTCTTTTTGTGATTGGCTTCTTGTTATTTTTGCTTCCGCTATTATTAGTTGTTAATTAACCCACTTGTGTTAATTGTTATAAATCATATTTCTTTCTGTGAATTTATTGTGCAATTAATCTATTGCTGGGTTATAGAAATTAACACTAAAGACCCTCTTCTTCAATTGTTCTATCTGGTTCTTTTCTCACACCAAGTGGTTTCTAATTCCCATCCTCTCTTAGACAAAATCTCCTCCTTAAATAACTACTTCACAGCCTTCTAAGAGCTTTGATTCCTCTAACATCCAACCCCCATATCAAGCAAGAATAGCATATGTATATGCTTCGCTTAGAAAGAGCTCGATTAGTTATGAAACGGTTCCAAGGTGGAGGTGAACAATCGCCCAAACAATTACTTCCTAGACTTGCATTACCAGGATGGGACACTTTACCTTAGGAAAATTACTGGCTCCTTGTACGATGAGCAATCACCATAAGATCTTTCAATTCTAAAGACGATAATTGGTTTTTCCTTAAATCTAAAAGATGATACACAACAAGACTTAGTGGGAGCAGATTAGGAAATTAGTTAACAATTGGTTTTCATCTCTCCAACAAATGTGCTAAGAGCTAAAGGTCGAGCACAAGTAAAAGAGATATTAGTAGCTTACAAAATTCAAACAATAGTTAAAACAATGCATTCAAACTTCCTTTTTTTTATATCTTCCATCTTATTATCCTCAGCCGTGATTTAAATGTTTTTTTTATATACATCACTTCTTAAAATAAATAGAAAAGCTCCTCAATAATGAGTCGAGGAAACAACAAATATTCAAACCCACTGTTTAATAAGTTGATTCATTCTTTTATAAGAAATATAGATAATATTAAACAACCAAAGATAAAATGTTCTTGCATGGTTTATGTCGTTGGTCCATACCTTGTTGATTTCTTTCTTTGTGATTGACCTACCTACAAGTACATAAATTTGTTTGATAATGTAAATGGCTCATATCACTACCACTCTTTACATAGATTCCCTTGTCTTGGGCATAACAACTTGGAATTTACATCAAAAGTTGAACAAATCCAAATATACATGTAATAAAATCAAGATTAGTAAATAAATGTGATGTAGATGTTGTGATACACTCACCAAATTAGTGGTATTCTTTTGCAGTGCTTCTCACCATGAGTGTTATTCTCACCTTACCCATCAATGACCAAATGTAATGATGCCTTTATCCCATCATGGAAGAAACTTTGGTGCTTAACCCTTCCCATATTTTGCATTTTAGCTATGTCAACACATCTACATAGGTAATGGAGTTTACCTTAACTTACTTTAAGTGCTTGACATTTTGGTTCACTTGAAGTTTTAATGCACTTAAAGATGAGCTCTAATTGGCTATCGAATATCTGTCTTTTTGTATTCAAGCAATCAGGAGGACTTTGTTCCAATGTTAAATTATTTATAGACTTTTTTGAATAATTATTTTTATGCTTTACAATTCATACCGAGAAAACATTTCATGCATGATCCATTGAATGCTTTATAGTGCATTCAGAAACACTTGAAACTTGGATATCATAAATAATTTTTTAACATCACATTGAGTGTATTAAAGGGTTGAGGTTTTCACAATTGTCTTGTTTAGCTATAAAAGTTTATGGATTTGTTATAGATTTTTTTTGGTAACTTGAGAAACCAAATTATTATTTTTTATTCTTAATATTTGATGGGAAAATTCATTTTAATTTTTAAACATCAAACAAAAATGCATTTCTAACAGTAATCAAGGTTTCCACTCAATGGTTTTTTTTATTTACAAGGTTGAGCATTAAATTAAACTTTGATGGGGTTTAAGATTGACATCAAACATGCTAATGCAAGTTAGACTTAGATGCTAAGGTCTTGTGGATGAACAACTCAAGTGATGGATGTCCATTACTAGATTCTGAGGGTTGAGATCTCTAGTGAATGTCATTGTAAGAAGGAACAATATATTAAAGTTTTTGCTATGGTGTGCAATTTTTTGGTTAATGACATTCAGTTGTAAATTAATTTCACCCACTATAAGCTTTGCTTATATAATTTCTCACTTGAGTGAATGATTTTAATTTGAAAGTATCTATTCCTATCATCTACCTTCTTTTGCAAGTTTGGTGATATTACATATGCATATTTATATCATGAGGGTTTCACACTTCTTTTGCATTTTTTTTTTCTTATTGAGCTTTTTTTTTGTGTCTATAAGGCATTCAATGATTCTACTTGTGAATGAAAATATCACCTTTTTTTTTCAAGTCACTGATTGTAGTTTGTGTTTTGTTTTTGGTTACAAAGAACAGTGGCACAAGGAGCTAATTTTATTAGGATGTGTATTATATGCATTTTGGTTGCCACAATCATACATATAAATGGTATTCAACAAGGTGAGAAGAAACTTCACTTGTGATACCACAACTTTTTTCTCGAGTAAATGCTTGAAATTTTATTAACAAAAAAAATTGTTGTAAAATAAAAAGTATTATACCCTTGTTGAGGATATTGAAACAACTTTGCATTTCCTACCACTTGGTCAATGCATTTCTATCAACTTAAATGATTAACTACTAAACATGCTTCCACATTCTTAGAAATACATTAATGTTATATTAAATTATGTTTAAACTTGAAAGACATGCCTCCTTGTGAGCATTTTGGGTTGTAGGAGGGTGATCCCACAATAACGGTTTACACTTTTTGGGAGATCTTGATTTTTGTTGAAATCACATATTTTAGAAAATATAATGATTTAAACCTTGAAAATTTCCATTTAAAGGATTTCAATTGAAGAGGGTTTGATCAAACCACCTTAGACTAAGCCCCCTTGGATAAAACCCTACTAGTTTTAAACCATACCTATAACGAAGTCTCCTTTACACCTATCAAAATGTTGATAAAAAACCACTTTTGATTTATCTTTTGGGGGATCAAATGAATTCATTTAAATTTTAGTTTTTGTAAGTATATAGTCCTTATTATAAGTTTCCAAAAAAGTATAATTTTAATTTAATTTGATTTGATTATTATATTTATTTTTTATTTCTTGTGAATGTAGGTTTTCACCGAAAATCAAACTCTCTATTCTGTACATGTGGAAAATAAACAAATTATCAAAAGAAAATTGAAAAATATCAGTGCACTAGATATTGATGTCCTTGATCCAATAATTTTTTTTTGATACATACAAAAAGAGTTATGTTTTAGCCAGTAAATCATGTCTAAATTATAATTGGTTTTACTTTGAAACTTAATTAAGAAAAAAATATTCAATGAAATGCTATGAAACCAATTCCATGCACTAGATATCGTAGTTAAGAATCTAAATTCGAAAAAATTAGAATCTTATCCTTCATAGAAAAAAAATTATGTGTTAACCAGTAATGTCACACTTTAAAAATAGTGTTTATTGTTAAAAACTAGTTTTTGAAGGAGATGGAAAAAGAAGTGCAATTTGATTCCAAAAAATTTGAAAAAATATATTTAGAATCTATAGACAAAATGTCACAAATCACTAGTTTGCATCATCTTCAAACTTCTCATTGTTTAGTCACTATAGGTGCTCAAAAGTGAAAATTTAGTTAAAAAATTCAGTTCAATGTCCAATTTGGCCAAAAATTGTAAACCAGTATTGTGGGATCACCCAGGAAGATGAAAGTTTGATAAATTTTGTATGTGATATTTCACTGAGATTCTAGGTTAAAGAAAAAATATATTACTTTCTAAAACAACACAACAAAATTCTAGCTATTTAGGTAGTAGAGTAGTGATGCTATTTGTCATCTATGTGACTTTTTATGAATATATTTGAAGTTTGAACTTTTAGTAGATTACTTAGTAATTTGTTTAAAAGGATGTGTTGTACTACTTTGAGCTAGTACTTTTTGTAGCTAAGCCACCACTATGATTACATGATCTCTTAATCTAATTAGATCATGAATTGTGGATGATTGGTATGCTTGAAAGTGACAATTTTTCGCCTTTGGGGGAGAAGACCTTGGGTTGATATCTTAGCATCATCCTTCTTCTAGGTATAACATTTCTTAGAGTTACTTTTCTTTATATACAGGACTGCCCAAGATATTCAAATGCATCCATCAACATACAATGTACACCCTTCAACAATGATATTGCATAACCATAGAGCTTACAATAATGCAAAAAAACCATTCATGATGTCTCAAACAATCATTCATAAAGAGTCACAATCTGATAAACGATTTCCTACCTAAATATATTCACTTTGAGACATGTTATAGACTAATTTTTCATTTAGTACATTAGAATTCTTATCATCCTCAACACAAAAAAATCCAATTTCTTAGAACTATCTGTGATAGGGGAATATAATCATTAAAAGATGAGCAACAAACTAAAGGGAGTGCAAATAACAACTAAAAACACCCTACACTTCAAGATTGGGCAAATGATGAACTTAACAACATAAAAATGGAACCTTTTACCTTGTAGAGTTGTTCTTTGGTTGGCCCTTCGATTGTAGATGAGATGTATGCTCCTTGATGGAAAGTAGATGTAATATGTGAAGTGTGAGATGCAAGATAGTTGGAAAAAATTGATGCAAATGGCTAAGTGTAGATTGAGAAACAAAATTGCAAGAGTTTGGCTAGCAAAATAATCTCCCTCCAAATGAGAGAAAAGAGGGGGTATTTATAGGAATTTTGAGAATTCCAAGAAGAAATGGACGGTTGAGATTGATCCCAACATGGCTGAGATGTAGGGCTATGGTGAGTTGAGAACTCACAAGCCCTCACATCTTAACATGTGGCAAGGGGAGAGGCTTAAAAAAGATGAGGTGGACATGAGGTGTAAGAGAAGTACATAACATGGATGCACTTCAAAGGACCATAGGGATTTGGTCAAGATATCCTCATAAAGGATGTCCTTGTCCCATGTGGGTGAGAGGACATGTGAGAAATTAAAAATTCTTCAAATATCCTTATGGGGAGAGGGGAAAGAATAAAGAATAAAGAGAGGACATGTGGGAAGAAGTGAAGGAATTAAAAATTCCTTTTGAGTGCATTAGGGGATTAAAATGTGAATTAAAAATTCACATGGGGAAGTGGAGTGCCTTGCCCAAAAGGAGAAAGCCTTTAATAAGGTTGACTAAGGACACATGCCATAAATGGGAAGAGGATTAGGTTGGTCTAACCATATGATTAAGGTTGTGCAAGTACTTAATTAGATGGACTAATGACTTATTAAAAACAAGTGGAAGATTATGGAGGATGTGACCCTAATGATGATTAGGTGTGTGCATATGCTAACCATAGTTAATTAGAAGAAGATGAAGGAGTTAAGATGGATTAAAGACCAACTTGCAAAAGTTGGAAGATGTGACAATGAGAGAGAAAAAGAGGAATTAAAAAATAAATTTAAATTCCAAAAAGGTAATATGACTAAATTAAATAAAATGGTGTATTTATTTAATTTAGAGGAGAAAGAGGGGTAAAGTATTTATTAAATTAAATACTTTATGAACCTTATGTAAGATGCAAGGTATTAATTAATATTAACAGAGGGGATAAACAACTAGATGAATAAGGAGACGTCTTTAATCATATGGAAGTGGTCAAATTAGATGTCTACATTTTGCCCCTCTTCGAAATACTATTAGGATAATAGGATTTTGGAGAAAAACAGAATGCAGATGACTCTATAGAGGAAGAGATCAAAAAAGAGATGCCCTAGCATGGGGGGAATGTGTGTGAGCTGCCCCAAACGGAGGGAATGTGGAGAGGATGCCCTAGTCTAGCGAAGGTAGGCTTAAAGCGATGGGTTGGGAGAGAATGGTAGGGTATACCCCCTCGAGAAGGTGGACGGGGAGGAAAAAGGGGTCCCAGTCAACTTTTCGAAAGTAAGGAGTGGTATATGTTGTTGGAAAGAGCACAAAAAAATGAGAAGAATGGTGTTTGAACGGAGTCAATCGGGTAAACGATGTGCGAATGGCGGCCTCGGGAAGAAAGAGGCTGGATGAATTAGTTGGAGGAATTTGTGGTAAATAAAAGGAAAAAAAGAGGGAAAAAGGTAATAAAAGGTAATTGGAGAATTACCTTTGCTCATTGTGACAGCTGGCAAGTGTGGAGAAGGAGGAGAGGAAGAAGAGCAGGTGAGAGAGATCGGGGACGATGCCGGAGTACGATAATGACATCATTCATCGGGCGAACGAGAGGCGGATATTCTTCACCCACCATGCCGTACCATGCCAGGTTAGCCCAAAACTTAACTTTGTATTTTTTAGTCATTTACGTAAGTGGTTTGGGAAAACAAAAATGTGGGTTTTATTCGGGAGGGCGGCAAAAATAATGGGTAGGAGGCGTATTTTTAATATTTTTTAATTTTTTGGAATCCAAGGGGGAAACAAACCAGGTGGCTGCCCATGTGGACGGGTCCGCCACCGCAGGGGTGGGTCCACCGTCGCAGGCTGGCGGGTCCGTTGTCGCAAGCGGACGAGTCCGCCACCGTGGAGGCGACGCCTCCACCGTGGGGGCGGGTCCGCCATCACAGGGGTGAGACCACCGACATTGGGGGAGGCAGGGGGCGTAAAAAAAGTATGGATGGGAAACCCGAGAATGACGAGGAGGAATTTTTGAAAATGATAAAATGAATTGTGTACATGTAGAAAATGGGCATTTTGCGGGTGCAAGAGAGACGATCAGAGGTGTTGAGGAGATGCATAGTGAGGATGAATGGGGAGGATCGCCAGAGACTAGCAGAGGTAGGACTACTTCATATGATGGAATATCTGACGATCAAAGCCCACGGGGCCATGTTGACAGTGTTGATAGAGCGGTGGGATTCGGCGACGTCGACCTTTCACCTACCGACAGGGGAGATGACGGTGACACTGGAGGATGTATAGCGGATCCTAAGGCTCCCGATATCAGGGCTCCCGATTAGCGAGTGTTGGTCAGAGGGGGAGACACTGAACGAGTCTCTACGGGTAGTGTTCAGGGATGACGAGCTACCAGTGTAGCGACAACAGCTGGATGTAGACAGGTTACTGTCATGCATGGTACCGATACTATCACTGTACCTGACATGGTTGATTAGTAGTATACTTCTACCGGACTGGAGTGGTTGGTTTCTTCACATGAGGATGGTCGAGGTGATTCGTCACATCATTGAGGGCTGAGAGGTAGACAGGTTACTGTCATGCATGGTACCGATACTATCACTGTACCTGACATGGTTGATTAGTAGTATACTTCTACCGGACTGGAGTGGTTGGTTTCTTCACATGAGGATGGTCGAGGTGATTCGTCACATCATTGAGGGCTGAGAGGGACAGTTCGTGTGGGGGACTTGCATGTTAGCACAGTTGTATCGAGACATGCATGTGATTTGTTACCGACAGCAGTTGAGTGTGACACACGCCATACTACTACAGGTGTGGGCCTGGGAGCATATCCACGTGACCAGGTCGATTATAGCGAGAGTTGGTGAGCATGATGATAGGGAGGCCGTAGCATGGTGATGGGGAGCAGAGGCAGGGGCTATACTGCGG